>JAVQKI010230294.1:0-11613 GCA_036025975.1 Nematalosa erebi
CACTTGGTGACCTCAAACCATGGGGCTTAGGATTGATTCACATTGGATTTCTCTTTTTAAAACCTCATATTTTTTTTTTTTAACAGTTTATCCATCCTACAAATAAAGTTCACTGTCTATCAACAATCAACAATGGACAAAATTTCCCAAACCCCCATGTGTCTTCTATGCCAGATAATCATCTATGTTATTCCCCACCATCTGCACATTCTGGTGGCATCTCCTGTGCCAGTTGAACCTGCTAGCGCTAGTCTCAGGAGAGTTAGCCTGGCTAGCTTTTGGCTACAGTTCCCTGAGCTAAGCCCCTCAGCCCCCAAACCATCAGACACTGAGGATAGCTTGTTACAAGGGTTTCCTTCAAGCAATATTCCAGAGCATTTCAACCCATAGCCCTGTAGAGTAAGTGATAAGAAGTATTTTTATTAGTATTAAAGTCGCATCCAGGGTAGCCTTTTCGTTTTACCAGCCTGTTTATGTCCATTGTAAGCATATGGAAGGTTTTCCTACAGGTGATTTGGGTAAAAATTCTAATTAATAGATTTGTATTGCAAGTTTTCTGAAAAGTCATGTATAAATATGTGAATGAGGCATCATATACTTAAATATAATGCTATAATTATCTAAATTTGGGCCTGTATCGTAAGGGTAAACAAGTTAAACAGCCTAGCCTTTATATTTCCTAGAAGCACACACACTGTAGATGCGATTTAATGTGCACTGAGACAAGTCCCACCATCCTCTACACCATGAACAAGGCATAATCTTCTATAGTATTTGCATTTTATTGAAATTTTAAATGCAATGATTCTCAATGTACACCAATAGGACTTAAGTATAGTAGTGCATCCCAGTGTATTTTCACATAAAGTTTGTTTTGTTGGTAGAGGTGCACTGTAAGCCCACCCTAGCCCATGGCCTAATATGCACAGTGTGCAAATTATCGTATATTTCAGTAGATAATTGGCTCATCAGTGACATGTACGTAAAAACTATTTCAGAAAACTTGCAATACAAAATAGTGTTAACTTAAGGTAAATTATCAGCAGGGAAAGTTTTAGAGGGATATCTAAAATGTACCCTATTTAGCCATATTATATCACTCCATAGGCTTATAATGGGCTTAAAGAGGGTGATAACACACATAAAGCTACCACTAATGCAATGCTAACGTTTATTTTCTAACTCTGGGGTGGCTTACTATTCCAAAAATCTGAATGTGCCATACAGATGGTACCGACCAAACCTCTTGCTCAAAGACAACTTCTCTCTCTCTCTCTCTCTCTCTCTCTCTCTCTCTCTCTCTCTCTCTCTCTCACACACACACACACACACACACACACACACACACACACATACATACACACACACTCATACATACACACATACACAAACAAAGGTAGCCCCCACAGATCATTATGTGCATCAGACTGTGTAGTCTGACCTAATACTTATATAAAAACTTCCTCTTCACCCCCCAACCCCTTCCCGAATGATCAATATCAACATTTAAGTCCTGTCTAACCAGGGCAAACACCAAGCCAAGCCTGATTCACAGTCTTCTGTTTTAACAAGACAGCAGTGATCAAGAGTCTGTCTCCCGCCCCAGCTAAGCCTATGACTTTAAGACCGAAGAAAGAAAAGACTCAATTTGACAACTCGTCTGGGTCATCACTTCTCAGAGCAAAAGAAGGTTGTCTCAGTCAGCCATTTTAGACTCACTATCAAAGGAGAACCTCACAAAGAAGAAGAGAAAACTGACAAACTTACAGTATTTACTGTAGACTCAACTACCTGCCGGTAATTTATCTACCAAAAAATTGTCAGCTAACTTTGAAGTGGCACTCTTATGCTATATGTCCACATGGCAACGAGTGATTTCAGGAAAAAAGGATTTTCCTTTATCATTAACTTCATAGCTGTGGCTGTGTGGTAGCCTGGCAAGCCATCCTATAACATACATTTAAAGTCTGGGCATATAATCCTAGTGGCGAAATCAGTGGTTGTCTTTCAAACTGGATGGCGCTACAACCAATCAGAGCAGCAAAACAGCAAATAGACTACCTCCTTCTCTGAAATGCCTTTTTCTGCTCAACTTTCAAATAAAAGTCTAACATCTCCAAAGTCAATGCCAAAACCTCAAATGACCACTATTCCTTGTCTACCTTTGACAGCCCAGTCGTGATCTTGCTAATCCCTCCGCAAAGATAAAGTGTTATGATTGGTCTTACCAAGGCTTGATAAAACCTCATGGTGTGTCACTAGAGCAAAACTATTTGCTACCACTAGGGTGCGTCGACATTTCTTGGCTAGCTGTGTGGAGGAATTTTAAAAGGATTTGGACCGCAGTCAGTGTTGAGTAATGCTGTAAGGTTAACAGTGGCAGGTTTTAAAATTGGAAATGGCGATGGTTGACAATATTCTTTCAAAATTTTGAAAAATAATCCGAGGTAATCCAATGTAATTAGTCACATTGTTTTGTAATTGAAATAGTTGCACTACTATTACATTTTAGATAAGGTAAACTCGTTATTGTATTTCACAATTATTTTACTCATCAAAAGCACGGCATGTGTACTACATCATTTTGTACCTCCTGAAAATAGTGCCTTAGTTTCCATGTGGATGAGGCCTTATTGACTTGTTTTGTAGGCTGTATTTATTTTAGCCTTGTACATAGTTTGTGTTGTTTTTATAGATCATTTTTGTGCAAGATACATCTTATGGATACAATGGGATGCATCATCAGTGATGCAACCTGGGGTCACTGGGGGTGCATCCCATGATGAAGTTTTCCCATCCTTCCTTCCATCCTTTCCTCTGTCTTAGTCCCTTCTACCGTTAAGGAAACAAGGAACAGTGGAAGGATGGAGGAATCCAGGACAGACAGATATGATAAACGAGATGTCCTGCTCAATAAAAGACTTCTTCGATGATGTTGAGACTTGAATGTTTTCCAGGGCACAAGAATGGAGAACTGAGGACCGAAGTCCGAGGAAGTACTGTATATTGAGAACCACCCTGGGTGTTTTCGGGTCTTTCAACACACCCTCGCCGAGGTGACCCAGCTGAGGCTTATCAGTCCTCAGCAGCAACCAGAGCAGCCCTCTTTATCCACAGCCACCTTGGGGCCTTTTCTGCGGCTTAACACAAGGATTGGATGGCCCTCTTCTTAGCCACTCCTGTAAGGCCCAGTTGGTTGAGGAGCAGCAGCATGAGAGTGCAGATCATCTCTATCTGCTCGTAGTAAGTCTTCCAGCCCCCCTCCCGGTACTTCTCCGCTAGCTCCTGGTACTTTGTGCATTTTTTTTTTTTTTTGCATTAAATTTGCTTCTTCCATCTGTGTTTTGCATTCTTCCCAAAGCTCTTCAAGTTTGAGGATAACAGTTTTTTTTATGTTCACTGAAGAACAAAAAAGACACATACAGCTTAAACTGTCACAGCCTGAATCCTCTCCAACACCAGCTGTCAATAAAACTTAACAAGGTCTTCAAATCCCCATATTAATTTTGGCTCCTTTATCTAATCCAACAAGAATGTGCACATTCCTCATTTCTCTGTTAAGGCTACTATAGCAACCATAGCATCAGACAATGATAAACATGCATAGGCTAAAAGCAGTATCGTGCAGTGTTTTTAGTACGTCTGGACCAAACCACAATCACCACATAACAGCACACTATTTTTCTCAGCAAGTACAGAGTTTCATGTCTTTCCTTCGACTCTGGCTCACTCCGAAGGAAGCTTTCAGAACCCCATTGGGGTTTTATTGTCCTTTTGAGGTGGGCTTGCTGGAGATTCATTACAGCTAGGTTCTTTTTTCTGATGGTACAAAAAAAAGCTTTTGTTAAAAAGCTCTCAGCCGGCTCCCTGACTAGATTGTTGAAATGCTGCTTTAAAGCGTTGGCCTTCATCACTCCTCTGAGCACTTCTTGGAGCAGAAACCCCTCCACTTCCTTTAACTTGTGTCATAGTAAATCCATCTTTGACACGCGAGCTGCCACTTTTCATTGCCTTTTTAATCAGAATTGAGGTGGAAAGAACACATGGTTAGACTACAAATAGCCTCTGAGGCTAATGTATGTCTACATAGACTCACAAACCTGTCAATTTCCATTTCCCATTGTTCCAGTCAGCCACTCCATGGGAGACGAGGGGTGGCTTAATGGCTCACTCCATGCAGAACACTGGTGATGACTGAGATGATTGTATAGTAATCATCGTTTCCTTGCTTAAGTTGCTGTGGCACTACATTATACTGTTGCATGTCTCAAATACAAGCAAAGAGATACAAGCATTTTCATTTTTATAGTTTCTCATTACATTTTTTTGAATATTAACAGTAAAAATTACCAGAAATCATTCATTTTCCAAGTGGAATGACATCCCAATGGGTTATAGCTTTGTTTAAACAATCATGAAACTGTTAAGAACAACAAAACCAAACATATTAAACATATTCATGGTCCAAAAGCACAACAGCTGATATAATTTAGGATATTTTATCTGGCAGTGTGCTGACAATCTCTTTCTTTGTCATTAAAAGACCATTTACACCGTGAATCAGCATCAACACTTCTCAGTCACTTTGAATGGTTCGCATTATAGTTGCCAAATCCTCTGCTGGGTGTTACTGCTTTGCTTCACTGATAGGCAGCCAGCGGGAGCGACTCCTCATGGCCACGTTTATGTATGAATGTAACATGTTTGACTTTGTTGTGATTACATTTACTGACAGACATACAGCTGAAAATCACATTTATAACTGTAAAAAATTGGAATGAGTTTGGCGATCAGTATATACCAACCAACTCACCTTTGCAAGTTAACTATACCCATAGCTAGCAAGCAGCAATTATAGAGTGAAATGTAAGGATGTGTGGGAATTAGTAGCCTTGTATTACAAAGCACGTAGCTCCCCACACGCCCACTCCACCCTGTGGGACGCAGTTTTACTGCAGGGGATTCAGCAGTGGCATCTGCTCTGCTGTAATCGTGCTGAATCTCCAACTGCCTCTTCACCACCATCAGCAATCCACTTCAAAGTGCTCTGAGATGGAGAGGGGGTGAAGATGGCTTTGGCTGCTGATGCTGGGCCGCATGCAACTCAGGATTGGGCCAATGCCATCTGCTTACCGAGGAGTCATCAGGGAGAGCCATGAGGAAGCTCTTCAGTCTGGTGTCTTTATTCCAAGGGGGGGAGTGGAGAAGCTGGGGGGAGTTGAGGGCTTGTAGGTTTAGGGGGGCAGGCTGGATCATGTACTTGATGCAGCGTGTGAGTGGATCTGAGAGGCTGGGGGGAGTTGAGGGCTTGTAGGTTTATGGGGGCAGGCTGGATCATGTACTTGATGCAGCGTGTGAGTGGATCTGAGAAGCTCTGAGTCTCCGGTGCCGCCAAAACATCAGGTCTGAGGACAGAACGCCTGCTCTCACTACAAGGGTTGTCTTAAAGGATGTTTTTTATTTCGTCTTCTACTCATTCTGTGTCTGATTTCCTCTTCTCCTTCTTTTGTCCTCTCAGCTTAATTGCCACCTGCCTCACATTGTCAATCTTTATGTTTTCTCTTTGGCTCAAAGCTCATATACCACTCTATCCCCACCTCTCCTGTCCATCTCTCATGAGCCTCCTTCCCCTTCATCTCTCTCTCATTCCCTCATATGTCACTGCTCTATGACATCCATCACTCTGGCATGCTGACATATTTTCATCTCCTGTTTAATCTGTTTTCAAATGTCTTTTTCTCTATCTATCTGTTTTTCTCTGTATACCCATATCTATCCTTTCCCCCATCTCTCCCTTTTCTTTTCCATCCTTACTCTCTCCACCCACCTTCTCTGTGTAACTTCATATCCCTCCCTTCATCTCTGTCACTCCACCATCTCTTTCCTTGTCTTTTGCTCCCTTCTTCTGCCATCTCTCCTACTCCCTCTCCCTGTCCGTGTTTGGCTGGTGCTCAGGGAGCCCCTTGACAATCTCAGGCAGTTACAGGCAGCTCTTCTCACTCCACTGCCCTTGTCTCTGAACCCACACACAAGAAAAAAGGGGTAAAAACAAAAAGAGAGAAAAAGAGATGGAGGCAAGAAGAAAATAACTTTGCCCGAGTCTACTAAACCTTGGTAGCTCCCTTCCCAAAGAGCAGGAGACGTTTGTTTTTCTGCCCTTCAAAATCCAGGATGGAGGGAGGAAGGCAGAGGCTTTCTGCACGACACAACGGTTTTATTTTCAGAGCAATTATAAAGCAATGGGGTCCCTCACCCCACCCCACCCCACCCCACCCCGGCTGCACCTCAGCCCACTCCGCCCACTCCCCAGCCCTCTTTTTCATCTGTGTGCGCCGCTGAGGATCAACCACCAATCGCTCATCTCTGCTGTGCGGGGTGAAGCGAACTAGGAACACACCACAGCACTGAGCATTGGGATCTGTGTGTGTGCGTGTGTGTAAGAGTGGGGAGAGGGGTGGCTGAGGTGGTGGTAGTGGGGGGCCGATGTTGTGTGGTGCCACGGCAACCATTATCAGGCAAACCATTAGCGGAGCGAAGCAGCTTCTCTGCTGGATCTGAGGCAAGCGCTGACATCAAAGCTGAGTGGGTGGAGGTGGTGGTGGGGGGGCGTCATGGGGGCAGGGGGGAGTCGGGCCGAGGTTAGGGCAATGCCTCTGTCAGCGGGGCCACTCGGCGAACACATAGCGGGCCAGGAGTAATTGGCAGGCCTGTCAGTGCCAGGATGATGTCTTAAAATCTCAGAAAGATTTGGGCGAAAAAACACAGGGAGTGATAAAGATGGAAAGTGAGTGGAGGAGAGGGTGGGAGAGGTCTGAGTAAAAATGAAAGAGGCAAAACAGAATGGGGAACGAGGGAGAGAGAGTTTAAATGCAACAAGAGAAGGGGAGAGAGATTTTTTATTCTTAGCAAATGAGGACAAACATCAGGACTTTATTTAAGGAAGTCACTGCCCAGTGGTCACTGCATTCCAATAGAGGAACCTTCCAAGAGGGAAGGGGAAGAGAAGAGGGAGAAATATGTGTGGGGAGAATGGGTCAAATCGAGAGTGTGGAACAGAGAAGGTGAGAGAGCTCAACTCGTGCCTCTCCAGACAGACAATAGTGTGTGGGTAGGAGACTGGCCTGAATGCATGGCCAATAATTGCTTCCATTCTGGCCTCCGAGTCATGGGTCCTCTCTAGGTAATGATGGTTCAGCTTCAAGCCTAAGTTTTTTCTTCCAGCTCCAACACCTGTTGTCTGTGGCTGGCAGCGTGAGCTGAACAGCTGCGTACACACACACACTCACTCACTCACTTAAGCGCACACGCACACACACACACACACACACACATACACTCACTCAAACATACACACACACGTACACTTGCCTGTTTCTAAGGGGGGGGGGGGCTTGCCAGCAGCAGCTGCACAGTAATCAACTACAGACACACAAGAACCTCAGATGACTGAACCTCTGCTGCGATTCAAGAAGCATCATAGAACCAAACCACAGACACACAAAAAAACCCTGCTGATCGCAGAACCACAGCTGAATGACGGTGCACACAGGAACCCGTGCTGACTGTATGATGCAGAACCTCAGTTGATTGTACAGTGCTGGGTCATCTTAGAAGCCACTACTCCCGACCCAACCCCAGAAACTCAGCTGGGTTGACATGCAGACCTTTAGCTGACCCTGCCTGGGGATTGCCCCAGGTGTCGCTGTTAGCGAAGGAGCAGGCTCACCGGTCTGATGCCGTGTGGTTACAAGAACCAAGAGCAGGAGAACAAGAGTAGGCCTGGCTACAAGCCATCTAACATCCTCTCTATCTCTCTCTTTGTGTGTGTGTGTGTGCATGTGTGTGAGAGAGAGTGTGTGAAATTCTAAAGGGCAAGGTGGGCGAATTGGCAGCATGGAGAGTTGAAGAGGACAGCAATGTGAAAACACATTCCTATTATCAGAGTGTGTGGGGTGTGTGTGTGTGTGTGTATGTGTGTGTGCCCACTAGTGTGGAAAACAGGTCTATTATCTCAGTAATTACAAAGCTTCAACCTCACACCTTCTATGACCCAAGGCCATGTGACTGTAGTTGCATGTGCACGTATGAGTTTGTGTGTGTGTGTGTGTATGTGTGTGTGTGTGCGTCTGTGTGTGTGTGTAAGAGTGTGCACAGGCTGAGTTGAACCAAAGCATCTCGTGACATCACAACATCTCACTGCCCCCAACACATACACACATACACACACACACACACTCTCTCACACACACACACACACACACACACACACATACGCAAAGACCGATCTTCCCTATTTTTTGCTGCTGCCTCTCTGTTGTCATTGTCTTTTGTGCTCTGGGTCTATTTTTTGATGTGTTGTTGCCTCAGACAGATGGGGTTTCCAAGCTACTTGCAGCTAATGTACTTGTTGTCATGCCAATAAGCAGAGGAAAAAAAGATCTTGGATGAGGCTGCGGATGAGGTGTTCCACCTACACACACACATGCACATACATGACATACACACACACACACACACAGTTCTGGTTAAGAAGACAAAAAGGCGTGAAAAACAGAGATACCTTTCATATGGAGACTTTGAGTCAGTGAAGTCTAAACACGCCAATCCCTCAGAGGATGCTCATACAAAACGTTTTACAGTGAATCACACAGCCTTCATACAGTACTATCACACACACGCACACACACTCACTCACTCACATTTTCTCCCACAGTTGGGAGAATTACATTTCTGTTATTAGAGTCTTACAAAATTCTTCACTGTTTATAACCCACACTGTAAAAAGATGATACCAAAGTCCTATCACTCCATTGGTCAAATAAGCAAGTAAAGGCATGGTTGTTCATGTTGGGTCCTCCTGTCACCTCTAATGGCCGTATCATATGCACTGTAGCACTCCTACAGTATGTTCTGTGGTTATTACTATACAGTTATTACTATAGAGCTACATGGAAATTTGAGAATCCATCCAAAACTTTTAACGGCTGAGTGTCACACACACTGCACACGTGCCAAATCTGGCAGCGGCGAGGGAGGTCTCAGAAGTGATCATGTAATCCATGGATCTGTTATAAAAAATACCTCAGTTTACCTCACAAGCAGTCAGTGAGTCATTTCGCACAATGCTACTCAGTGTGAAGTTTTGTATTATAAAAATTAATAAATAAAAACCTTTGTTTTTTACAAATAATTACATCTTTTGCAAGAAATTTGGATTACTGTAATTACTACCCCGCAGTGTCATACTGGTAGGCTATGAGCCTACTGAACCTTTTGGTCAAGCAATATGTAAGTGTGAAGTGACATCAGGAGGATGGAATGTGATGAAGTGTATTGTACAGAGCAGTGCAGCAATAATGTTCACATGTGAGCAGTTTGGCATTGTTCAATACAATCTTTGAAGGAGAAGAATTTCAGTTTTTGAGCAAGACTGAGGAGGCGAATGGTCATATAACGGAGGCTTGGGGCATTATGTCCCTACTGTATGTCAAAGTAGCTCAAATCACTCCTTTCAGCCACCGACTTGGCTCAAAGTATTACTCATTGGCATTATTGAAGATGGCCCCTGCAGATAAACTGAAATATTTTTACATTTGTGAGTGAATAGAAGGGCCATAGAGAGAAAACTCCATATCCAAGTAATATGCGCCGCAAATATTGCCAATGGGTACAAAAGGAGGCTTCAGGTAAACAGAAATGGGAGATTCACATGGATAAGGAATGTAAATGTAACAAATTTGTTTGTATGAATTGCAATAGACTGGAGTGTGGACGTAGTGATGTGTTTAACTTATTCAGACTGAAACAGCACAAGCTGTTTTTCCGGCAATCAATCAGTATGAAGTCTTGCATGTGTGGGAATCATTCGCTCCTGTCTTCTCTCTTCTCTTCTGTCTCCACTTTACATGGCTTTTAATGTGACACAGTGACTGACAGATTCAGTTCTTCCAATAGAAAGATCCAGATTACAGAGTACACAGAGGTGGTTACATCCTGGTTCTAATAGAACACTTTAATCTATGACATTTTAAAAAACAATTAAAAACGGTGCTGGGCACAGGAAGTCTGGCAAATGACATACATCCTGGCTAAATTAAAATCTGTTGTTGTTTTTCAGTGTCTTGTGAACTATTCCTCTGTCAATAATATGATTAACACAGTCCTGATGTCACTTTGCTGTACCTGCAGCATACGCAAGCTGTTACAATTAATATCAATTATTTACATGTTTAGCTGATGCTCTTGTCCAAAGTCACTTACCGAGTCCAGTCGCTGGGACAGTAGCCTGGAGCAACTCAGCCTCGGTCAGAGGCATAAAGGTGGCAGCCGCAAACTCACAACTTAGTGGCTAGTGGCTACCATCATAACCCGGAAAAATTAAATACTGTTTTATGATTGGCTGACAGGGTGTCCGTTATTCCCTGATAACGGGATACTTATTATATCTAGTTAAAAAGTTTAATCACCGTTCCATATCAATGCTCTTTTGAATGGTAACTATAACAACCATCGTAAATGACAGATGAACTCACCGTGGCCACTAACCAAAGAAAATAGTACATCGACCGAACAGGTTAGTTTCTTTTAAAACTGAACCACGCATTTCTTTTATGTTTTGAATGCTTGCTTATCGTCTGTATGCATAAGTTGCAACAGGATGATGAGCGGGATTACAGCCACAGAGATGTCCTGAAATAGGGGAATAATGGAGTTGGCTTTGCGCATAATTCCATCCATTCCGTCCATTATTCCCCTATATAGGCACACCTCGATGGCCGTTACCCCTAACCTATCCCATTTCCTCAACTTGTCAAGATGGAGACCTTTATCCACATCTGTTTATGATACCATCTTGTCATTTTAATCTGCTTCCAAAGCATCAGAGTGAACATCATTTCCATAATGTAACTGTCGATGTGTGTACGGAGGAAACATGGCAACTTGCTACTAGCCCAATAACTGAGTGCACATGAATGGATAAAAGACAAAGGCAACACCATAACTGCACTCCATGAGTAACTATCTAATATGAGTTTGACGTCACCAGAGTGACGTATTTATTTGATTGAGTAGGTTTATATACCTGTCTGTCTCTGTGTGTGCAGTGGCCCAGAGACGCATGATTCATACACCTGCAATTCACATGACTATCATCTGCTATGAAATGACCCTGCAGACTACCCTGTCACAGAAGGCCTCCCAGCAGTGAGGAGGGAGAGGTAGAGAGAGAGAGAGAGAGAGAGGGAGAAAGGGGGAGAGGGAGAGAGAGAGGAAGAGGGAAAGGGAGCCGTGGGTAAAAAAGAAAGAAAGAATAAGGTAGAGGGAACATACCCATCCTAATTCAATCATCTCACAGACTGCTAAGCTCATTCCCTCATTACTTTAGGCAGAGGTATTACTCTGACTGGTGAGCTGGGGAAATGTGACTGGTGAAATGTGAGTTTCAATATGTGTGCAATTTAGTCATATGAGACACAGATGAGTGAGCAATCACATGCACATACAGTGTACACACACACACACACACACACACACACACACACACACACACACACACACACACACACACAGACACACACAATTCTCAGTATAAGAAAAAATGGTTATTCAGAC
>JAVQKI010230421.1:0-15040 GCA_036025975.1 Nematalosa erebi
CCCCCCCCCCCCCCCCCCCCCCCCCCCCCCCCCCCCCGCAAGAGTACTTGTTTTTGTCCAGAACGATCGTAGCGTCCAGACTGGCCCAGTCGTTTGTGTGTGTGTGTGTGTGTATCCACCACGGCCTGTCTGCGCTCCCCCATTGTCAAGGAGGTGGCTGTCTTTTGAGGGCTCCCCCTTGGTTTGGATGTTATTTACGTTGCAGTGACCTCAGCCGCCAGTACGCATTTGGATCAAAACTGTCAGAGCGGCGTGAAGGCGCAGCAGGCTGCAGTCACTGTGCCTCTCCTCTCTCCTCTTCTCTTCTCTTCTCCCTGTCTCCGCGCCACTGTCTATGGGACCACGAGTGCTGGAGTCTGTACACACACACACACACACACACACACACACACACACACACACACAGAGACCCAAACACACAGATAGATATAGGCCTAAATATGCAGGTACAAATGGAATGTAAACCTACAGAAGCACACAAAGAGAGGTTGGATAGTGCAGACTCTAGCTGTACAATTTAAGCACACACACACACACACACACACAAATGAGCAAATGTATTAATATATAGAGAGAAAGAAATGTCCCTCTTCATCCACAGATATATAGGCATGTAGAGCTGAGGCATGTTCAGAGAGTGAGTGAGTGAGAGTGTGTGTGTGTGTGTGTGTGAGTGAAGGAGACCTGGGCAGGCAGACGGGGAGATGATGAAGACGCCTGTGATCATGAGTGGGAGACTCTCAGACTGACTGACAGTGCAGGTGGGCACACAAAGGGAGGGGGAGACGGCAGGCAACCTACCCCGGGAGTTCCCAGGTCTGCTCTCTGTGTGTGTGTGTGTGTGTTTTACGCACGTCACAGAAAGTGTGCAAGTGAGACAAAAGCGTCTCTTTCTCTCCTTCTCTTTCTTCCTCCGTCTCCCTCTTTCTTTTTCCCTTCTCTCCTACACTCTCTCTTGCTCTCTCTCTCTTTGTCTCATTCTGTCTGTCTCTCTCTCTGCTGGGTCTATGTTCATGAATAGAGGAGCCAAATCAGAGAGGGCTGGGACACAAAGCCCCCCCCGCGGAGCCCCGAGTGCATCACTGCTTGCAACAATAGAATAAGGAGGAGAATGCACAATCCATTTTTCTTCTCTCTCTCTTTCTCCCTCCCTTTTTTTCCCTCCTCTCTCTTTTAATTTTTCCCCCTCCCTCTGTCCGTTCCTCCCCCCAGCTCTAGGGACGGACGGGTGAACCCGAAAAGAGAGGGGTCAGGTATTTAACCTCAGCCTTTGCTGATTACGGAAGAGCGTGTTGTCGTCTTAATTGTGCTGTCCTCTTTTTTTTTTCTCTCTTTTTTTTTTTTTTTTTTTTTTTGCGTGCGCGGTCTCAGACCGTGACGTGGCATGAAGAGTTCTCTTCTGAACAAAATAATTCTCGGGGGGCCTGATCCATTTTCCCAAGGCCTGTAAAACAAAGATTTATTATGTTTTTTTTTAAATAGGTTAGAGTTTACTAACTTGTTGTAGGGAAGGAAGATGCTTATTTCAAGCAGTTTTTTTTCTTCGTTTTTCAATAGTGTAATTGGGGGTATGCATCGTTAAATAATAATAAACTTAAGTTTCATCTGAAATATTATATTACTGCCATATGGGTTGTGCAGCGGATCTTTGTTGTGTGTTTAATTAGACTGTTTCTTATCCAGGGCTTGTAATCCAGAGGTAGACCCTAAATGTTTCCCATGTTTGTGCAGTGTATGGGGGCCCCTCGCATATTTAAGATGCTCCATTGAACCACAATAGAGTTTCTGAGCTGGCGTGTTTGCCTGTCTTTATTGTGCACTTGAGGGGCTATGGCCTAGCCAGATGTGCCATTGTGCTGCCATATTGGCACATTGTCATGGAGCGGAGCAGCACAACTGAAGCCCAGCTCCACTGTATGCCTGTGTTGTGTTGTGTTGTGTGATGGACACGCTCTTTAGAAGTGTACCAAGCTTGCACTGAACCAGACAGTACACTAAGCCTTGTGGTTTTGTGTACAACACCTGCCTTATATTTAGTTTTGTTTTGCCTCCTTTGTTTTGTTTTGCCTGTGTGTGCGTGTTGGTTTTTTACGATGTGGTCACAGAAGGCCTATGCAGACAGATTTTTTTTTTTTTTTTGGTATCATTTAATTTAAATTTTTGCGCTTTTTCTGTGGCAGTGCAGCATCCTGTTCCTAAAAATACAAACTTGTGCTCGAATTCCCTCAGCGAGCCCCCGATCCTGATCTAGGTCACTGTTTAGTCTGTCCAGTGATCGGGGAGGAAGGAGCATTTTCAGAGCTGTGTGTGTGTGTGTGTGTGTGTCTGATTATTTTTTAATGTCAGACGGTGGAGGTGGCTTGTCTGCTTTGACGTCAGAGCTCAGCGCAGTGTCTCACCAGTGCCCACTTCAGAGTGCTTGCTTTCTTTCTTTCTCTCTCTCCTGTCACCAGCTTGATTGGATGTTTTTCCTCGTCCTGCACTCTCAAGAGCTGCTGTGTATTGGTGTGTTTGACCCTCACACATTCTGTGCTCTTAGCTCCTTGTGTGCTAGCAAGACTGGCGCTGACTGCATCAGATTGTTAGTTATTAGTGTTTGCTTGTTTGTTATAGTCTTATTAGAGTTTTCCTGTTATAGACACTTATGAAGTTTTGAGTTCTAGACTACGTCTGTGTCTTTCAGAGTGTGGTGGACACTCCGCCCCCTAAATTGGGCCTCGCTGGTTCAGGACGCAGCCTAAATCCCTGTTGCCAGGGAGCAGGTAGCAGGTGTTGGTTCTTAATCACAGTTGGTGCCGAGACCAATTGATTCCATGCCTTCCATTAGTGATTTAGATGGTGTAGTGTGGTTCTTCAGCACTTCTGGCAAGATTTTGATTAATGATTTAGTTTGTTTTATCCCTAGGGAATGATGCAGTTGGTGCTGGTGTTAAGAGAGTTTGGTACCATCAGTAGTTTAGTGTTTAGATCTGTGTCTTGGTTCAGTTGCTTGTTCTCTGTTGTAGACGGTCTTTGTCCTAAACCACCATTTCAGGCATTCTCTTCAGTCTATTTGGTTCTGTCTGTTATCTGGCACGAGTCCACTGTTGTCAGTTCGGTCTTCAGTTCCACATGAAGTACTTTGTCTCTGTTTTTCTTGATCTTGGGCCTAAATCGCTGCTGTCAGCCTTTGGTTCTGTGTCCTGATACACCATCTATGGCTGCTCTTATGCCTAAAGTCGTTAAGGCTGAATCCAAGTGTCCTCATTAAGAAATGACTTCAGGCGCCCGTTTTCCCAAAAACAGAGTTGCTAAGCAGTTAGCAACTAAGTTGGTTGGCAATTGGAAAATGCATTGCAACTGTGCTTTTGGGAAACAGGCGCCAGAATTGGTTGATTCAAGTCAGTGAAGTGTGAGAGTTCAGGGGTTAGGGCTTAGGGGATGTATAGGGATTCAGGTAGAATATGTTGTGTTTTAAATTGTCCTGGTCTTCCAGTGGGCTTCATCGCTGTCAGCACATTTTCTGTTTTTAATTGGTCTCAAGCTAAAATCATTTTTTCAGTTCCAGGTTAGAGCTTCTCTTGTGTTGTGAATGGTCTTGGTCTCCCTGTGCTACTGAAGAATGCATCTTCCCTCACCACCACCACCCCACCCCCCGGATTCCTCTCCGTGCTCCGCATGAGTCGGCTACTTCTGCAGTCACCCGATGACTCTGCGAGCTGAAGAGCGTGGCTAAGTTTACACATCAGGCCCCGATCTAGAGGCCCGGGGCCGGGTGGCACCGTTGGGTGGCTAATGTTCAGCATTTGGTCATGAGAATAACCCCTTGTCTATTTTTGGGCCTGTGGAACACCTACCTACTGAAGGCCCCCCTAGTTAGCCTCTCGAGGCCTGATGGATCAGAGTCTGAACAATGGTTTAAATTTTCAGGTGCTCTGGGGTGTCTGATCACTTCTGGAACTAAGCTAGTCATACTGTACACATTTCCCTTGTTTTGGCAGTCGGACAACATGAAGGGAGTGCTTTTCCAGCAGTCACATAATTTAAAGTGACTCTTTCTATGGGGGGAAAAAAACTAAACTCAATGACTCAGATTTTTTTTTCTCTTTAAGTCCTGTCTCTCTCTCTCTCTCTCTCTCTCTCTCTCTCTCTCTCTCTCTCTCTCTCTCCCTGCTCTGTCTGCTCTCTCTGCTTTCTCTGTGCCCTGGTAATTTTCCTGATGAGATGTGAGAGGCCCCTGCCTGCCGTTAGTCATCGGGTGGCAGCGAGGCGGAAGTGGTGACGGAGCCCCGCTGGTGTTCTTTCAGCCCTGGACGCATAGCTGTGTGCTGCGTAGCGCTGTGCTGTTCCTTCGGCGCAGTGGAGCCGAGTGGAGCGAAGAGACGCCACACACCACACATGCACTCCAAATGACTCACTGGCTATTTCTGACAAGCCGCCGACACGCTGGCTTTGGTGTAATGCTTGCAAGCGCTCTCCCTTTCTCAATATTCTCTTCCTCTTTCTTTCTCTCAGGCTCTTGCATGCACACACACACTCTCTCCATCTCTTCTTTCACCTTCTGTCCTCATTCTGCAGCACACAGTACACTTCCTTTCTCTATCCGTCTTTCATTTTCTTTCTCTCGCTCTTTCCCTACTTGTCTCTCTTTGTCAAGTGTACAATCTCACACTCTCTGTTGTGGGTTCTCTGCTCTGTCAGAGATTGCACAGATGATGAGTGTAAAGTGGAGTAGCTAGCAAGGGCATGTGCAGAAGATCTCTGGCCCGTAACACAGTGTGTTAACAGTTAACACACACACACACACACACACACACACACACACACACACACAGAGCCATCAGTGTTTTGTGCTCCGACTCATCAAACACAGGACACCCAGTGGAACAAGCAGTTCTGTTTGTGAGTGTGAGCGAGCACTAGTATTAGTCACCTGCAAATTGCTCAACTTGAAGCCTTTTCCTGTCCCCGTTAAACCACCACAACAAGAGACCAGGTTAAAAAAAGACAGTCAACAGTCACATAGATAGGGGTGTGTGTGTGTGTGTGTGTGCGCGCTCACACTCATTTGCGGTGTAAAGATATAGGCCAAGCTCCCCAAAAAGAGCAACGTTGCATAAACTCCTGGCTGGAAAATGATGTCAGCGAGAGGCTTTAGTAACACCTCAGAGAAAGCCGGCTTCCTTGTAGCTCCGTGGCATTCTGAGAAAGCCCAGGCAGCTGGCCGGCCCTTTCCACAGACCTGGACACGCTCGCCATTAGTAAGCACTTTCCCCCCTCGTCTCAGACTACAGCCGTGCTGACCCAGCTCCTGACTTCCTTCCAGAGAGGGACAGAGAGAGGGAGAGAGAGCAGGCTGCTAATGCCGTTGTTAAGCCAGTGATCAAACTGAAACCAACCTGGCAGCACCAACGCGATTCCAATGCAGCCGATTGAAATGACACTACCATTGCCTGTGTACAGCCATTGGGCTCCACCTGATTGTGAAGTGTTGTTGAAGATGAATTCAGGGACACTGTCAATGGCTTTGTTGAGGCTTTTTTGTTTTTTTTTTTAATCAAAGCAGTTGGATAGCATGAGTGTGAATGGTCCTGGCTCAGGCCAAAGCAGCACTCGAGTGTTTTTTTTTTCTTTTCTGCATTTAGCACAAAGCTAGAATCAAACTTGGCTCAGAGCAACATGTTACTGACTGGTTGTTAACCATGTATCCCATTTCATGGCATCAACCCACAGCAAACAACGCCACAGTATGCTTTACAGACTAGTCACCACTTCAACGTATTCAAGGTTTGTCACATATATCGAAATACTTTTGTCTAATGTTTTAACGGCCGAATTGTTGCTCTTGTACTGACGTGTGTGTTTGTGTGTGTGTGTGTTCTTTCTGTAGCAGGCCAATGAAGCCCTTCATCACCAGCACCAGGTGGCTCAGACCAGCCTCTTGCCACTGCTCAACTCCGGCGCCGAGCCTGTGGACCAGAAGCCTGTGCTGCCCATCCCGCTGGACCAGAAGCCCCCGGTGAGCCAGGCCGGCAGCCAGGGTGGCGGCGGAGGAGGAGGGGGCAGCGGAGGGGGTGGTGGTGGAGGCGGCGGCGGAGGTCAGATGGTCGTGGTGAAGAAGGAACACAAGACGAAGACGCCGTTCGTGTGCAGCTACTGCAACAAGGCATTCCGGGACAGCTACCACCTGCGGCGCCACGAGTCCTGCCACACGGGCATCAAGATGGTGTCGCGGCCCAAGAAGCCGCCGCAGTCGGCGCCCACCATGGTGCCGCTCATCTCCTCCATGTCGCGCGAGAACGCCGGCAACCCTTCGTACATCTCCACCGTCGCCGGGATCCTCACCACGGCCACCACCTCCGCCTCCACGGGCTCCAGCATCATGTCATCCGTTTCCATGGGCGCCATGCAGCAACAGCAGCAGCCGCAGCAGCCCAAGAAGCCGCCCAAGCCGGTCAAGAAGAACCACGGCTGCGAGATGTGCGGCAAGGCCTTCCGCGACGTTTACCACCTCAACCGCCACAAGCTCTCACACTCGGACGAAAAGCCCTTCGAGTGCCCCATCTGCCACCAGCGATTCAAGCGCAAGGACCGCATGACGTACCACGTTCGCTCACATGACGGCGGCGTCCACAAGCCCTACATCTGCTCCGTGTGCGGCAAGGGCTTCTCCAGGTGAGTGGAATGACCTTTGACCTTTCAGTCTTCCTGTTGCAGTGCTGCCTTAAAGCATGTTCATGTTCGTCACTCCCTTAAAGGTTTCAGGATCACATGTAGATAAGATAGCAGTATTAATTCACTCATAGAGGAATTTGGTGTTAAATAATAACACCCCTCTTCATTTGCCTGGTTCTGATGTGCTTCACAATAAAAACTTTGGTCTGGAGTACTTTGAGATGATTGATGAACATTTTTGGATACTAGTTACTTCAGAATGTGTTAGACGTGACCTATGTTGAGTTGAACATAGTGAAATTGAAAATAGATTATACAATGCAGACCAATTGCTATGATGGGGAGATGGTAGCCTAGCGTTTATACTGATTTGCTGTTCATTGCTTTCAACAAATGCGCTACCTTTAGCTGCCATAATTCTGATCATTATTTACTGTCTCAAATCTTCCATCTGTTTAAGCAATAATGCTGATTGGAATATTGCTATCATCTCTATTGGGATTGGCTAGAGCAACTACAGCCAATGCACCATATGCCTAAGTAGATTCTGAGTCTTCGACTATTTGAATGAGAACTTAATGACTTTGCGGATAGTTTAATGGTGTCTAAATGCCACTCTGGTCCTATGACTGCCAATAGCAATCTGTGTCTGAGTTCATCTTGGTCTCCCTCAGAAAGACACTGACAGCTGATTAGAAAATATATTATCTAGCAAGGCTGTAATAAGATGCGGTTACAGAATGTAACTCTATGGAATGGAGGCTATGTTTGAAAGGCTAAAGTGATGTGGTAGCTGTTGAAATGCGGACAGACGACGTTCATGCAAAACAGACTTGATGTTTGTACCAGATTACTAGTGTGTGTTTTTTTTTTTGGGGGGGGGGTCTCTAAATGTGTACATTTACTGATGATATGGTATCTTCCATATTACCTCTGTAATCTAATTATCTGTATATTTAGGTACGCTTAAATTTTTAAGTCGCCACATCCCAACCCTGATGCATTTGTTTATTGCCAGCACTGCAACACCATACTTTTTGGGACTAGCCCAAATATTAGCCTTTTATACTGGGTGTGATGCATGCTGCAGAATGTGGTGATGACGTTCTCTGTTAGCTAGTTAAAATATATGTGTCGAGCAGAAGACGGTGAGGCCATCTGCTCTTCCATATGATGTTAACATCGTGCGTCCGTTTGACTGAAGCCATTGGCTGCTGCTGTGCTCTGATTTATGGCAGGGCTCAATACTTTCTGACTCACTGCTTCTGTGGCCTGCGGAGCACTGAAATCTCTTCTGGCTTCCTAGATAGAGCTCAGTTTTGGGAGGGAGGGAGGGGAGAGGGGTGAAGGAGGTGTGGGGGGGTGTAGACTGCTTTGATTCTCTCTTTCTCCATTTTTCTCTTCCTCTCTCTCTCTCTCTGCCCCTCTCTTATTTCTCTTTTTTTCCCTCTCTTGGTCTCTCTCTCTCTCTCTGCTATTCTTTTTTTAAACACCATGCTGTGGTTCCACTGAAGCTATCACAGCTTCCTCCTCCCATGGGAAGAGAGTGAAAGGACCCACTGATCCAGTGGGCCGGGATTTCCGCTCACTCATGCAGCAGTGTGTGTGTCTGTGTGTGTGTGTGCCTGTGTGTGTGTGTGCCTGTGTGTGCGTGTGCCTATGCTCTCGTTTTTAAGCGGTGACTCAAGTGCTAACCCCTTTCCAGTAAAAGGTAGCGGGAACAGCAGTGTGTGCGTCAGAGTCTCTCTCTCTCTCTCTCTCTCTCTCTCTCTCTCTCTCTCTCTCTCTCTCTCTCTCTCTCTCTCTCTCTCTCTCTCTCTACTCACTCTATTCTCTCCATCTCTCTCTTTCTCTCTGTCTCCCTCAGTCCTGTTACCACCCCAGGCACTGCGTGACTAATAATCTGCGGATTAATTTCTGAGTGAGCAATGGAAGTAGATGGAGGCGAGTTGAAAAGGAGGATTTTGGCTCGTGAAACGTGACACTGCCTGCCCCACGCTGATTCCTAGCACTGCTCTCCCAGGAGAACAGATAAACACAGCCATCAATAAGAAGTCATTCCTTTTTCTCCTGGCACCCAAAAATAGTCAGATAGGTAGCTCATACTTGATGTAAAAGAGACCAAAGTCCTACATGTTCTGTAGTGTTTGTGGCATTATTTTTATATGGAAACATCGCTTATCTAATCGAGTGTTGTGATGAAGTTTAAATGTAAACAATAAACAGAAGGCTAGTGTCTCTTTTTATGGTGCTTTTGAGCTTGAATGTCGTCATAGTGCTCTCTGAAAAGTGTTATCTAGACTAGCAGTACTTTTTTTTTTTTTGGTGGTGTTGATGTTTGAATAGTAAGTGAGTGAAGAGTAGTGTCTGGCAGCATAGTAGCAAGACACGGGGGTCAGTGGCAGTGAGCCGGGGCTACTGGCTGTGTGTGTGTGTGTGTGTGTGTGTGTCTGTCTGGAAGCCGCTGTCCTCTTCGGTTAAGAACAAGAGAGGAGATAGGGGAGAGAGAGGAGCAGTCATTCTGATTCACAGCACGGCTGAAGAGATCAGAGCTGACTCTTCTCCTCACCAGCTCCGCCGCTGCCTGTGTGAAACGGCCGCTTTTAGGACCAGCTGGCACAGGGTCGAGCCTTTTTTGTTTTTTAGTACTATTATTTGAGAGCAAGGAGGAACCTCACCAGGCCAGAGCAACTGGCCGTTAGGCTATGGCTTGGTGTGAACCTGCTGTGGAAATTCCCTCAAGTGAACAGGCTAAAGGGTGATGCTAACCGTTATTACTCAGCATTTTGGCATGCTGTACTGTGATTGGTCTGTTGAGGTATTCAGAGATCTGAGATTTCTAAATAATGCACAAGAGAACTGGATCACAGCTGTGGCAGCCATTTTAATGGCACTGCTCAAATGTCTACCTGTCATGCAACATATGTCTTTCAAGTCTGTCCCAGTTTCCCCTTAGTGAAAAGTGTTTTAACCTTAATCAAATTCACTGCTCTTAATGTGGCCCATATGCAGCACTGTAAACAGTTGGTCTCATTTCTTTTAAAATGTATATTTCTGCTCATTGAGTTGCTTATAATTGGCCAAATCCAGCTAAATGCCATTGTAAAACCCAGCTCAACCTCTGCTTTGCATTGTTCCAACAACATCCCTTGGTATTTTTGTTTGTTTGTTTGTTTTGGGGTCGCTACTCTTCTCTGACACTGGAATGTTTTAAAGTCAAAACAGTAAACTATCATCATTTTGGCCTTTCATCCACATGGGACAGGCATTTGAGGTCCCCTCAAATAATATTTTTCATGTTACAATGTGGATAGGCAAAATGCTAAAGCGGTGGCAACAATGACCACATAACTTCAGCTCCACCCCTAACCTGTGTCACGAGCATCCCAACGCAGGGAGGCATTTTCTAATAAGAACAAACTGTGACAGACACTGTGATCATTTCCATGTAGGCAGTAAGCTATAATAAACCTTTGATGTACAGTAAGCGTTACGCTTCTATGCTAGCGGGAAGTGTTAGCTGTCTTGAACTTGCTTTACCTAAGCTACTATGTCAAGTAACTAGCATGTTCACCAACATCCTTCACAAACCTTCAACTCAACTCAATAGTTTATTAGTCTTAAAAGTGGCATGTTAGAAGAATGGATACCTCCAAATGAACTTTTGCAGTATAGGCCTTACTTCCACATTTGCTGTGTTAATTGTCATTCCTTTATGACAATTTTTTACCTGGCGCTCTGACCTCTACTCGGCGAACGCACCACCTACTGTCCCGGCATCTGTACTACACAATTTTCACATTCTGGAAACAATGTGTGTGGAGGCAAATCTTTCTGAAACTGCAAAGAAAAAATACTACCACAGTTCCGTGTATACGTACCCTACGGTTCAGTTGACAAAACAAACATGGTGCGCATCCCAAGCCAAATGCAAGCCAGGATTTATTAAACAATTCATAAAAAGGGGTCTGCTTACTTAAAATCCTATGTATTTAAACCAGCTTTTGGAAATGAGCAACATTTGTCCATTTCTGGACTTCCTCAGACTTCCTCTCTAATGTTCCAATTTGTTTTTGTTCTGTTTTGCAGGCCTGACCATCTCAGCTGCCATGTCAAGCATGTCCATTCCTCAGAGCGGCCATTCAAATGCCAAGTCACGGTAAGAGACTGCCGTCCAGCCATTGCTTTGTTTTTACTAGGCTGCTTTGGTTTAAGATGCCCACTACAGGGTTTATTTGAAAGAAGCAAGAGTGTGTACTAATTCAGAGCGAAGGAGGTGAACGTTTGTGGAGATTACCTAGTTGCTCGCGCTCGTTCTTGAGGGCTGAAAGTGAACACTGAAATATTTACACAAAAGCATTCAAAGGAAATAGTTTTGCCATGAATGGTCAGCTGTGTTTGCCAAATTTCGGTGCACCACTGGTCTCTGCGTTAAGTCAACATGCCAACATTACTGATGCCTGGTGGCCCTTGTGCCTGCTGGTGTCACGTTCATTATCTATTTTGTTGTGTGAGGAGGCTCAAAATGTAATGGCAGTACATGTGTTTTGAAAGACCCCATTAGCGAGAGAGAGACTGTGTGTGTGTGTGTGTGTGTGTGTGTGTGTGTGTGTGTGTGTGTACGTACACTTATGTACGTAAAGATAATGAAGACTGGTCCAAATGCTTGTTGTTAGGTCCACGAGGTGCCGTTATTCCTTTAACGGAGAAAGAGAGAGACTGCTATCAGAGTGACTGTAGTTAATGATGAAACCTGCAGTCGTGACCTTAGTGTCCCTTTCTGGCTGCCATAGCAGTTAGTTTTGCCGTTCACTCAGTTCTACTAGGCGAGAGAGAGGGTGCTGTGGCTGTCAAAGTTATCTCTTTACGGAGAGAGGTTGTGAGTGCCGAGGGCTCTGGAGGTAATGAGGGAAGCTAGGGTCGTGACCCCAGGGTCCCTCACCTCTCTGCTTCGCGATGCACAATTAATGTACTTATGGGAAGACTGACGGCTCGTCCTCACACTAACGATCTCTGTGGTGCCGGTAGACACTGTGTGCTCTGTGCAATGACATCACCTGTGTACAGTATGTGTGTCTTAGTAGGCGTGTGTTTGCGTATTTTTGTGTGTCTGAGAGTGTGTGTGTATGAGTGAAACCGGAGAGAAAGGTTGACCTTTGCCTGACCCCTTTTACACCCCACCACCCACTACCACCCTCTGGTACGCTCTGACTGGCTGTGTTTTTGGCGTCTCCGCTAGGCTTGCACCTCGGCCTTCGCCACCAAAGACCGCCTGCGCTCCCACATGATCCGGCACGAGGGCAAGGTCACCTGCAACATCTGCGGCAAGATGCTGAGCGCCGCCTACATCACCAGCCACCTCAAGACGCACGGACAGCAGACCAACTTCAACAACAACTGCAACAAAAGTAAGTCGCCCAGCAAAGCCAAACAGCCACGCTGTGGAAGCATTTGGGTTTGACTTGTTTGGATCATTTTTATGTCTCACAGCCCCATGATGTGGGTGGAACTTGTTTACTTAGATCATTATGCTTTCTCTTTGAGATTTTTTACTTTGCCTCAAATGCCATTGTTTTGGTTTAACTTGTTATCTTTTGTCCTGTTTAATTGACTCATTTTGCATAGTAGCAGGCTTTTTGTGTAGGCTCATGGGTTGTTTTCTCTGTGCCTTCTACTCAACCTCAAATGGCATTCTTTTGGTTGGACTTGCTAACGCTCCCTTTTTTGTGTTATTTTGCTTGTTTTTACATGGTACATTTTACTCAAATGGCAGTCTTTTGTTTTGACTCATTTATGTTTTTTTTTTTTGTGTTTTTTTTCCTCTCTATGTGCCTTCTCGTCATGAAATGGCATTCTTTTCAGTTCTACTTGTTTGAGTTCTATTTTACTGACCTATAAAATGGGGTTCTAGGGTTGCTGAAGAGGGGGAATGAACTTCGCTCTCTGCGTCTTTAAGATGACTAATGGAGCAAGTGGAATTTACCGTGCGAGCAGATGAATCATGCTTGGTAAAACGTGCTCAGTGAGACTTTCTCCAAAGTGATACAAGCTGACTGGGTCATTAGTCACAGTCTAGGAATCTTTCCTCTGTCTTTTTATCGACAAGTCCTCTTGTCTGTAAGGGAAAAAAAAAAGAAGAACCACAAATAAAACTCTATTAAAAAAAAAGAAAATCTAGAGAATTGACAAACTGGCCTGATTGTAGTCAACTCTCTTCCTTTGAGAAGGCAGTCTCAAAAATCTGCGGGGCTCTAACGGGCTATATTAAGAAGCCTTTATTTTAATGGACTTGGCTGCATCTTTTGACTCGCATGAGTCTTCATTAGGGCAAGCCGTGTTGTTCACAGCCGCGAGTTAAGTATGATTAATATGACATGTCATGTGACGCTCCAGAAATCTATTCCTCTCTCCTTGTGTTGATTCAATTCCATTTCCCATGTGGAAGTTAAAATCTGGAGTACATAATTACCTGTTGACTTTTAAAGTGCAACCAATACGGTCGATACTGGAATCAAACATATTTAACTTTAGAGTATAGTTTGTCTTTCAGATTGACAGTGCGGTAGCTTTAAATGAATGCCGAGAGGTGTGACTAATGATTACAGGCAATTGGAAGTAATTGTTGTTCTAACAGAACAGGCTCCTGTTTTAATCACATAAGAAAAAATCAGATTAGCCTTCAGTGCAGATTATCAGAATTAAACGCCTTTTCGAAGTCATGAAACAACCTCAGAGTTCAGCTGACGTGATTGTGCTGAATCATGTAGGCCTAAACCCAGTTTATTCTGTGCAACTTAAAGCAGCACATGTTTACATTTTCCTTTTGGAAGAGTCCATGTAGCCTATTAACCTCTACTTAATCCTGATTAATTGAAGCTATCTAAAGGACAGAGGGCTATAGATACTGCACCCGCAGTAGCAGTGAGGAGGAGTGATAACTGATGATTTAACCTCTTTAGTTAAGCTGTGTCACTTCAGCTAGCTCCATTTGTAAGAGCCCCTGGCTCAGCATTCAATCCTAAATACTGCCTAGCACTACCTATTATTATGATTTTTATTATTATTGTTTTAGTTTGTCAAAAGCAACTTGCATCGTGGAGTACAAACAAATTTAAAATAGAAAGGTGCCAGATTCATCCTAAATAACTGCGTTGCGCAACAAAAATAACATGTAACAGATGCCTACCAGCCAACCCCAGCTGGTGGCGTGCCTGAGGTTGGGTTCTGAGGGCGTGTTCGGTCCCTTGGGTGGTGGCCGTTAGGCCCTCATAACACTCTGTGTCTGTATTCCTGACTAGGCTCCTGGCAGTGGAACTCTTCTCAAGCACGAAAAGGTAAAACAGTAGCCCAGTCAGTGTGGGGGAGGATGTTGATGATGAAGATGATCTAAATAAAAAAAAAAGGCCAGAAAAAAAAACAACAATAAAAAAATGTATACATAAAATGCACAGGTACACGATCATACAGAAAGAAATGCATTCACGCATACACACACACACACAGGCACAGATACTCTTCTATCTATATAGCCACTAAAACCATAAGCCACAATATTTACTGCACCAAGTGTGAAGTCTCCATGGCAACGGTTTTTGCTGTGGTCAGCCAGTGCTCTCACTGTGGTTTAGCCTAAGACTACCCCTACATCCACACCTGTTTGAACAGGCGAAACTCACAGTTACACTGTAGAAGGTCAAGATCATGTAGCAATATAGCAATGGATGGGGCTGGGGATGCATTCATATACGCCCTAAACCTTTCTGTTTTTTCTTTGTTTTTTTCTTTTTTTCTTCCTGTCTGTCTCTATGTCTATCTGTCTCGCTCTTCCAGATAGTAACGATGTCTGCAACTCATCCTCCGTCACGCACGTGACCTCCTCCACCCCAAGCATGAGCCGCGGGGGCGGCACCAACAGCAGCTCCAGCTCCTCCACCAACCCGGTCACCATCGCCACGGCAATGAGCCTGGGCACCAACACGGTGAACATCACCTCGCCCGTGGGCCTGCAGCACCCGGTGACCATCACCGGCCCCGTGAACATCGCCTCGGTCAACATCCCCACCACGGCGCCCATGAACATCGCTCACCCGGTGGCCATCACCACGCCCATGCATATGAACATCGCTGGGCCGCTCAACATCGCCATGCGGCCCATGGAGGGGATGTCCTTCCTCTCGCAGGTCCTCCCTTCCTCCCCACCATGGTAGAAACAACGATAGTCGCCCCCTCATCCTCTCCCCACACACCCTCACCCCTATCGATTACCCCCATGCCGCGACTCCTCCTTATTTGCCCATCCTTCTCCTCCTCTTGTCCCATTCTCGTCCTCCGTTCTTGGGGGGGGGGGGGGGGGGGGGGGGGGGGGGGGGGGGGGGGGGGGGGGGGG
>JAVQKI010230463.1:0-11251 GCA_036025975.1 Nematalosa erebi
GGTGTACATGTTGGTGAGTGTCTATGTATAATGCATAATGTAATTTAGATGTCGCAAAACTTTTGCAATTGCTGCTGCCAGTTATTGCAGTGTTGGCGGTGGGCACTGCGTTTTGGAAAATTGATTGTCGGCGGCGGCGGGTGGGGGGGTGGGCGTCGAGGAATTAGTAGGCTACTCATAAAATTCTTTCAGGGTTGGCAGGTCTGTATTTAACACCTGCTTTTTGAGTTTCTACTGTGAAGTATATTCCAGTCTTTTGACTGATGGGGAAATGGCTAAGGTATGTTAAGGAATTTGCATAAATCTCCCTTCTTTTAATTTTATTTTTTCAGCATGGACAACATTTTGATTGTCAAGCAATAGCCTTTTTGTGCAGTGACATCATTTTTAATCCTGTTCCCACACCCTCCCGTTAAATCTTGTCCCAACCTCTCTTATTGACTAGTCTTATGGATTCCTATAGTCATGTTGACAACTGACAGGTGATAACACATGCCATAGATAGATAGATAGATATACTTTTATTGTCCTGTAGGGAATTCTGGATACAGTATGTGTATTGCATGAAACTAAACCAAGGTGATTTTTGTGATCGATGACATTCCCCAGCATTGTTTTCATTCTCTTATCACAAGGGCTCCATATGCCTCTTTTGTTCAAAAGTGCCTTTAAATTTCACTTTAGTAAGTCTTCCACATTTGCAGCTATACAATTACCCTAACTCACTCTGCAGCTCTCACTGGTCCCCTTACATTTCCATTGAGACTGCTGACTTGTCTGTCTTTCAGTGTCACCCTTATGCAAAAAAAATCTATATTATCTTTGGTCATCTTTGGTTAGTTGAGCTGTATATCCAAGGTTTATCACTATAACTTCAATATTATTCCTCACTTTTAAGTCACTAAAAATGTTTGTCCACAAAACGAATAATTGTACAGTAAAAGATTTTTTCGTGCTGGTTGGTTGGTCGTGAGAAAACAGTCATAGGCACAGTATTTGTTCCTCTCTACCTCTCAAGCCCTTAAACAATTAAAAAGGTGGCAATCAGCCACACCAACAAAATGAATGCAGACTCACAAAATACAAATGTTCTAGGCCCTGTCCCAAGACACAAGCGCACACTGTCTCCCTTTCTCCTCAACAGAATGACCTCATTCGGCCTGGCAGCCAATCCTTTGGTTAAGTCCAGCTCCCAGTTACTTGTATCCACAGTGGTCCAGCCTAGCTCTCTCTAGACAAGGAAAGTGCAATAGATTGAATGTTATGTGTTTCTTTGCCGTGTCCTGGGTTCTCTGCATTACCTCCTGGTTTGCACTGGTCTTACATGTGATTCCAGTTATATGAGCAAACACGGGAAGTGGGACACAATGGACAGGATGCACAGTCGCAACGTTTTCCTGTGGTGTTTTGTGACAAAACTATTGTGATCTGATGATGAGCCAGTGGCATACAAATCAGCCACCAAAATGTGTTATAAACATTACTTTGACTAAATAATTTATACTACTACACTTTTTGTTCACATAAACTGTATGTCACAGTAAGTAGTATCACCTACCAGGTGCTTTGTGCACTTCTGATGTTGGGGGGAAAATATTAACCTCAAACATTATTATTATTATTATTATTGTTGTTGTTGTTGTTGTTGTTGTTGTTGTTGTAGTTATTACACAGTAGCCTACATTTTCTTGTGTCTTAGGCAAGCAGGAGAAGAAAGACGTCTCTGACTCTGACAAGGATTTCACCCTTTCTTCTGTGCTGATGATCACAAAAATATAATCTGATTCGGAGTAGGAATTTGATGAGGCCGACTGTTCCACTTAGAGAAGCGGTCTTCTCTAACAGCGGTCATCAAACTGATAAAACGTTTCTTTTGTGCATGTTTGAAATAGACAATGCTGTCGGAACCGAATAATACTGCATGCTAGATAGTAACTTTTTAAAGAATAACGGTATAAGACAAAAAAGTAAGCCTCTTGTGGCGCATGTAAAGGGGTCATTAGGCTGGATTTTTTTCCTGCCAGCCTGCCCCCTCCTTTCACACTTGTAGGCAACGTCCCCCGCCCACTCCATTGCCAGTCACTGCTTTTGGCCACGTCTCAAAGCTCTCTGTCCCTTATACACTTTTGGAGCAGTTGAGCAATGAAAATGTATTTCTGAGGCGTGATCCTGCTAGTCTGTTGAGCGCCTGTGAGGTTACCTTCTACAGTCAGTTTCAAGGGACGCGCAATAAGGTAAGTCATGATTACTTCGCCGTTGTCATCGGGGACCGCTAATCGGTGACCAGTTCCCAAACGTCGATAATTAAATTATAAAAAGTAAAACATTCCGGCAAAGTAAATTAAATGGATGGGAATTGGAAGTCAATAGAACTTATTTTGAGTCGACACTGCCTAGAAAAGACTTGACACGCTATTGTATTTAGCCTATAGCCTAGCCTACCTTTCAACGCTCATTGGTGAATTTGTGTCCTCCACATAAGACCCAGTGGAACTAGAAAAAAGGGTGGTAGACTAGAGTTGTTACAGTGATTAATATAGCAGAAATATCAACAATTCAGCTGTAGTGAGTAGGCTACGGAATAATCAGCCAAGCTTTGTTTTTTTCTGTGCTTATTTTTATGCAAGTTGGTCTTACATGTTTCCATAACAATGCCTAACGGAGTTTGAGCATAATGGTCTATAGAGAAAAATTTGAGCAAAGCAACTTCACTAAAGGAGTACGATTGGGCATCTGTGGAGGTTTTCCCTCTTGTCGAGTCGGTAGCATTTACAGAGATGGGGGGTTGGAGAATGTAGCAAGTGAAATAGCTGGGTATGTTTGAATTGGATGGAATCTGTTGGTATTTGTTTACTTGAGACTGTGAGTGTCTGTGTGTGTACAAGGAGACCCTGATGAGTGAACTATATTTTAAAGAGGGGTCTGGAGAGTGGCAGTAGCATTGGTCTACACAAGATTATGAGAGGCAAAAAAGTTCAGAGATCTCATTGGAAGAGAACAGGACACCAGGAGAGGAGACAGACCAACAGCCATCAGCCTTTTTCTTTTTTTTTTCTTTTTCATGAAGAGATAAATAAGTTTGCACAATTTGCTGAAGACATGGAGGAACATACTGTCCCCTTACCCTGAAACTCTTAAAGCATTTCTATCTGCTATGAAGGCACAAAGAGGCTTGCACAGACCTGCCTAATTAGCATATACATTACAGTATGGTTGATGCATTGACATGGACAGGGAAAGACCAGCTCCCACTGATGACACACAGTCATCTTAAGTTGCCTGTTGCAAAGGTGAGTTGGCCCTGTTAATCACCTTTCTCTTTCTCTCCTCAACATACTGCCATGTCTGTTGTCATTTGTTCCACACAGTCTGATGTAATTTTGTCAACTTGGACCTGTACACTTTTTACAGTCAGATTGTCACCATTGTTGTGACTAATCTGTAATTCAGTAATAACGAATCCCTGTTGGTAGAATTTGATGGTGTAAAGACTGCTGTCAAACCTTGTTTGATTTTACACATTAAGCTCAACTCATTGGGAGGAAGAAACCATCTGGGTTATGTCACTGCCATCTAGTGGCAGTTGACCAAGATAAAGGTGGCAATTACAATAGGAAACACTGTGTGAGCTGATCTTGTATTGTTGCCAGTCTATGTAGTAGGCTATGGAATCATAGACCAGCACTCCTGAACAGTTTACCGTAACTATATTAGACTTTCAAAAAGAATGTGGAAAAACCAACACATTATCAACACATCTGTGTGGACAACACAATGTGTGTTTAAAGATCCGTAAAGCCATTTAACACAAATGTTGTGTTAATATATTTAACACATCAATTATGGCCAGCCTTGGTGGTCACACCAAAGACAAGTAATGGCTCAAGCAGGGATGTGTGATTGGACAGGAAGTTAATACATAATATACAACACATAATGACAAACAATATGTTGAAATAGGCTTTACACAGAAGTTGTGTTGTTATTAAACACATTATTTTTGACAGTATACAGTCCTGAACTTCCCATGTGCGAACCAGAGTAGGCTGTGTTTCATGCTTCCTATAGAACACTTGGCAGCTGTGTTTCTGAGGCACAGTAAATCAAGTGGCTCCGGGGATGACTTGGCCATATGCAACAGCTCTATAGGGGCAGAGAGGGAATTCCAGACCGCACGTGTAATCTATTACACTAAATGCATTTTTTTTTTTTATCTCCTCCCTCCCACTCTCTCTCTCTCTTCCTCTCTCTCTCTTTTCTCTCTATTGCATGTATGCACTCCCTCCCACTGTCTTTGTCCTACTCTCCTTGTTCCACTCTTCGTTTCTTTGAATCTTTGTCTCACTTTTTTTTCTCAACCTTCTCTCTCACACATATCCGTCCTGATTCTCTCCCTCTGTCTCTCTCCCTCTCGTTATCCCATTGCTGTCTCTGAAACATAGGAAGGTAGTTCCACCACAATGCTGCGCCTCAGACTGGCCACACCAGCCCTGGTCACCCTGCTGCTCCTACAGCTCATCACCATGGTGGTTATGTTTGGCTGGTACCGCCACCTCCTCCCGGTGACTACCTCCTCCTCATCTCCGACACAGAAGAAGGTCCACGTGCTGCTGCTGTCGTCATGGCGCTCTGGCTCGTCTTTCCTGGGCCAGGTTTTCAGCCAGCACCCATCTGTTTTTTACCTGATGGAGCCAGCTTGGCACGTGTGGGTGACACTCCGCATGCCCGGGGCACGGGGCCTACGCATGGCCGTGCGCGACGCTCTGCACCAGGTGCTAAAGTGCGACCTGTCCGTCATGGACTCCTACCTTCCACCAGAGCGCAACGTGTCGCAGCTTTTCATGTGGAGCCACAGCCGGGCACTCTGCTCGCCGCCGGCCTGCTCACTCACACCGCGCAATGCCTTCAGCAACGAGACGGAGTGCCGCAAGCACTGTGACACGCGGGGCTTGGCGAAGGCCGAGGAGGCCTGCCTAAGCTATTCACACGTGGTCCTGAAGGAGGTGCGCATGTTCGAGCTGGAGTCACTTTACCCACTGCTGCGTGACCCCTCGGTCGACCTGCGCATTGTGCATCTGGTGCGCGACCCACGGGCTGTGTGGCGCTCGCGCGACCAGTCGGCCAACGCGTTTGTTCGCGACAACGCGCTGGTGCTTGAGCAAGGTGACGCCAAGGGGCCTGATGCGCAGTACCGAATCATGCAAGAGGTGTGCCGTAGCCACGTGCGCATCTATGAAACGGCGCTGCTCAAGCCACCCGACTTCCTGCGAGGCCGCTACAAGATGGTGCGCTATGAGGACGTCGTGCGAGACCCGTTGGCTCAGGTCGAGGCCATCTACCGCTTCACGGGCCTTGAAATGACACAGGAGCTACAAGAATGGATCTACCGTATCACACACGGCAAGGGCAAGGGCACCAAGAAGGAGGCCTTCCAGATCACTTCACGCAATGCCGAGGACGTGTCGCGCGCCTGGCGGACAACCGTGCCCTATGAGAAGGTGCGGCGCATCCAAGAGGTCTGCAAGGGCGCCATGTCCCTACTGGGCTACCGTACGGTGGACAGCGAGAAGGAGCAGCGGCAGCTGGACCTTAATGTGCTATCACCACGGGAACCCTACCAGTTCAGTTGGCTGCCCTCCAAGACCACCAGGCGCTCTACAAAAGGGTAGCACACCTTGGGGTGTCTTGGGGTCCCTTTGAAGAGGAACAAACAGTTGCTGAGACATATTGCTTTGAAAATCATAGAGTCAGTCCAGACTTCAGTGGTCCCTCTGAATGAAAATACTATACATACAACCTCATGAAAACAGTAGTGGCACATATAATGTGCCGGCCTGCTCTTATGTGTGTTTTGCTATTTATTTGTTGTGGATGAATGAGGCTGGGACTTGGATGACAGCAGGATGAATGTTTTAATGCATCTCAAATGGACTGTGATGGCTCACTGCTGGCAGTGGGCAGGTATTGAAGGGAAAGTACAAATGAAATTTCATTTTACCAAATGTGTGTTTTTTCTACTTGTTTAAAAAGTCGAATTAGGAACCTGTTTGGCGAAAGCCACTTTGTTGTAATATCATGTCACTACTGCATTATCCTTTCATAATTTCTAAAAAATTACAAGCAATAATCCTTAGTCCTACAAGATCTCGGGATAATCTCTTCTTAGCTTTCCAAAATGTGTTCTATGTAAAAAAAATAATACGTCCTTTTAGAAACTATTACGTGCATGACCAAACACATGAGTACCCTTGATTAAGAGGTGAATTTGCATGTTTATGAAAAACACTCTCAGTAGTCATGAGTATTGTGTTTTTGTGGGAAAGCCATCAGACGTGTGCCTTAGGCTTTCCTGTACAGTACCTAACTAACCAGGGCTGAGTTTCTAGAAAGTGTCAATGCTAACTTCGGCCACAGTCTTGCCAGTTAGGTCATTAGGTGTAAGGGGTATAACAACCAAGACTGTGACAAAAGTGAGCATTCACACTGTTTAAAAACACACCCCAGATGAACTGGTAGCTGTGAGCCACCAAAAGATATAATCTTTTATTTATGATATATTCCTGACATGTTGGCTTTCTAGTTTGTACTATTATAATTTCTTTGTTACTAGATCACTCTAAATTGCTTGTAGGTAAAACAAAATATGATGCCAGACTGTCTTAGAGACTGGCTGGCAGTTGAACTTTTTAGGTCTGTACTCAGATCAGATAATTTAGGCTTTACTCTAACAACTAGAGACAACCATTTCTTTCCATCATGACTCAACTTAACAAAGCTGGCGTGTCACAAGCTGTCTGGATGCAACATGGGAACTTGAACTTTGTCAAGTTTTTGAGTGTTAGAAGTTAGATTTATCATGGCTCACTTTATAAATGAACAAACTACGGATGTTGTGTTTAAAAAGGGACATTGTATTTAGAGAAAGGGATGTAATGATTTGGCAGTGAGTATGTTTATGTCTTTAAAAAGGGTTCATAAATATGCTGTTTAATTGATTTCCCCCCCCTTTTTTTTTTTGGAGGGGGAGTGGTACATTTACCACAGAAGAGAGGTGTTGGTGTATTTATTCCTTCTGTCCTAAACACTTCTCTGTTGTTTTGTTCCAATATGGGTTTGGGTGGGAGACTGTAGATGTTTTAGCAGGGAGAGGCAGGGACGAATCGGATCCTGGAGTTCTTTTAAATCACATTGATTTACAGTCTGGGCTGATGTGTGTTTGTGTGTGTGTGTGTGTGTGTGTGTGTGTGTGGATGTGGACGTGTGTGTATGTCGTCTTAACCATCTATAACCCCAGAGGCAGGGCAGAGGCCACTAAAGCTGTGTAGCTGTAGGCTGCTGCTCAGCTTCGATGCTGAAGCTTGAAAGGCAGACTTCTGACAAGTCACAGCTTTGGAGGAGTGCAGCCATGGGTGTGAGTGCATCCAAGAGTAGATCAAGTCCAATGACAGGGTACAACACGGTACTGACTTTTAACCACCCTTACCATGATTAAATTAATGTGCAACGGATTTAGGTGTGGAGACTATTAAGAGCAAAATTCTGCGGGGATGCGTGGTTCAGCTGGCTAAGGCGCCCTTTCCATAAACCTGGGGACACAAGTTTGATTCCAGCCCAAGGTATTTCCAGTCCTTCCCCATCTGTCAGGCAAAACCCTGTCAGAGTTTGTGCCGAAGTGACAGTGGCACAGGATTATCCGAAAGTCTTACACACACAGCAGTGTTTGTTTTTGTACGTTTGCCCAGATGATCCCAATGTTCCCGAAAGGAAAAGGTGGAGTCCGACGTATAATCCTGATGCCAGCCATGACTTATGCTAGTACACCAGTATACTAGTAAGAATGAGTTGTTGGTCCAACAAGTCATTTTACACGTTCTGCCGGCACTGTCTCTAAAGAATGTTCCCAACCAGCTGGGGTGAAGATCTTCACTATGAAGATTTAACACACATGTAGAAGCCATGAAAAGACGTTGGTACATAAATGACCACTTATTGTTCTCTCATGTCTATGCCTTTTGTCATTATTAAGCGCAAAAAAATGTGTCTGTAACAAAAGACAGTGTACTCTAAGTTTGTATTTGATAGTAATGAAGCCCAATCCATTACCAATTAATCAGGTTGATTCTGGTACTGATCTCTTTATATTATAAGTTTACAGATGATTTCACAAATGATTTTCAATAAAAAAAATGTATACTGTGATTTTGTTTGCTTGTAACCTTTGTGTAGATCTGTCCATGGATGAAATTTCCTCACCACTTTGATTTGAATTTGAAGTGGTGATGAAAGAGTGGTCATGCAGGGGCTGGACTAGACTATAAAGCCACTGAACCCTCCTCTGACCCTTAATAGCTGATGCCAAACCAATTAAGAATGTGTTTTTGCACAATTATAAAATCACAATTTGAAAATATTCCATAATTAAACAGTAAGTATTTAATCCAATTATGATTTCAAATACACAGAAAAACACTGGTAATGTAAGGTCACCAGTCGCAAGATTTGTATTAATTTAGCTTACTTATTCTAAATGTATACAAATGTATTTACCAAGTAGGCTAGGCTATTTTCAGCACTAACATCCCTGTCAATAGGCAGTAAGTGTAGCATGAGCAATTTCAAATAGCTGGTGAATGTTTTGAGAAAGCAAAATAATCAAAAATATTTTGATGTTGATTTTGGACTTTCCATTTGTTATCAATGTCTAGTCCCTCTCCCACTTATCACCCAGTGGCCTCCCTATAAGCCACACATCAGGAAGGAGAAGAAAAAGCTTGTGTTTCCCCCTCAGTGCCTGTTGACTGTAGCTTGTATCCGCCAGTGAAGTAGCAGAACTATGCAAGGCAGCCTACTAGGAGAGGAGATTTGGTTCTGCCTTCCTCTCTCTCTGTATGTATGTTTATGTCTCCTTTTGAAGATAGATGAACAAACTCGGGTGGAAGTCTGTTCGGTTTCCTTATAAGAGCACTGTGGTGTGAAAGAGGGAGATGTGTAGCTCAGACTTAGAAAAACTGGTGAAGTGGGGGACCCACACCCCTGCCTTGTTGCCTCTTAGTATCTGATGTGCCCTTTTGAGAAAGACCATCGTGGTCTCTTAAGTTTTGACACTGATGTAGAATTAGATGTGGTTCTCATTCAGCCATTCGTTTTGGTGTCTATACGGAATCGGGACCCACTTGGGGTTTCCCCAGAAGCCTACTGTCCCTTTATGCCAGCCAAGATTGGCTGGACATCTCACTTGAGCATCCTGGGGGGAGGCGCTTAGCCTGGTATACCAAACGATTTCATATCGTTTCACTTTGTGCAAAGCTTTTGGGATCCCTCAATTGACATGCGTCTCCTTCCTTGTGGGCAGATACTTTTTGTGAACTTTAAAACTATCAGGCATTCACTGCCACTTGTGATGCTACCAGTCGTGACATCATTTTCAGCCCTCCCACCAAGGACATAGCCTTTCCTCTGTTGGCTAATTGGTCACTAGGCAGCGCTAGCCTGGCTAGGAGATATACTCCATGATGCAGTGTCATCGTTTTAGTTTACAGTCTATTCTCACTCGCAGAGGTCTGTTCTGTGTTTCGTGTTAGCAACATGCACTCTTAGTTAGTTTTAATTGCGCTGTAGCTTGAAAGTTTATCCTCTTTTTGTATGATTTTTGGATAAAAGCCAAGGTATTTAGTTATAAGAATGTAACCAGGGTAGTGCTGCCTAGTGACCAATCAGCAAACAGAGGAAAGGCTATGTCCAGCCTAGGCCTAGGTGCATGAGAGCTCGTGTTCAACAAGAATCTTTGTGCATGAACTGGTTTCTTTTATGCCCCATGCGGCGCCATACTTGGAAATGGCAGATACTAACTGGCTGAAGCTGATCTGTCCCCTCTTGACCCCCTGCTCTGGATTCTGTGATCATAATGACCAATTAAACCCCAATCTCACCCATTGACTATGCTAATTATGTTAATGGCTGATCCATGTGATCCATTCCCACATAATGAGGGCTGTGGTCTACAGTTCACAGTTACACCCACAGTCCAGGGATAAATCTCCTGGTCTTCCTTCCTGGCCAGAACTGAAGAAGCATTTTGGATGAAAGTTGAATGTCTACAAACTCAAAAAGGAAGTCCAATTGCCTGTAACTGAATACCTTGACTATCATGACCTGGATGAATGAGAATCTTCACAGGCATTTTGGATAAAAGAAATGTTCTCTTGACACGGCTCAGTGGCTTAATTTTTCCACAGAGCAAGGTACTGACTTTAGTCACCCAACAATGACTTCCGTTTCTCTTGTCCGTCTAGACTTTTCAGCTGCTTTCAACAATGTTGCTCCTCCTCCTCACACGCCTAGAGCACTGTGTTGGTATTAATGGTACTGCTTTGGATTGGTTAAGGTCTTACTTGTCTGGTAGAAGTCTTTCTGTCAGCCTTGGAGATTTTGTGTCCTCCTAAGCACCTCGCCACTGTGGAGTTCCCCAGGGCTCTAATATAGCACCTATCCTGTTTGCCCTCTACTTGCTTAGAGTCTTAGGTTCCGGTCCTGTAAGACAGCATGATACTTCTTCATTTCAGTCACTTTTAGATTGTCTAGAGCAGGGTTTCCAAACTTTTCCATGAAAAGGCCTCCCATATACCAGTAAATTCCAGCTAAGTCCGGAGCATTGAGATAAATGGAAAAACGGGGCCCACAGTGCTCTTTCTGGGATTGTGGCCTGCTGCACGAATGTTGCCGACTCCCTGGTCAAATGTTCTTCCCTTTCATTTGAAATGGTCTATTGACTTTTCGGCCTTAACTGGATGTTTTTGATTCAAATGGCGTTGGAGTTTTTACAGTATTAAGAACCCATTTTGAAGCAGAGAACATATTTGGAGCACTTATATCCAATTTTATGTGTGACTGTAAATCAATACTTCATACATGCTGCCTCATTCTTGCGCAACTTTATTGGCCAGTGCTTCTGAGCTTTTGCAATCACATCAGATGTTTAGTCAGGTGGGTTATTAGCTGGGTGTTCTTCTTTCAGGGCTGACGAGTAATCAGTGTAATGGGAAACTAATCGTAGGAGCTATTATTGTAGCCAATGCTAATCATAAAGTCCAAGAGCGTGTGTCATGCCTAAAGGGGACAGTAGGGGGATCTATTAATAGATTTACATAGTTACCAATGGGGTATCTAGATTTTTTACTACACCCAGCTCATAGGGTAAACCAGGCTAATCTTGGACCTGTATATTTTGTGAACTGTTGTCAATAATTTGTTT
>JAVQKI010230524.1:0-10181 GCA_036025975.1 Nematalosa erebi
AGAGAGAGAGAGAGAGAGAGAGAGAGAGAGAGCGCACTTCAGCAGGTATGACGCCTGTCTGGGTAACACGGCCCCGGATCTATGAAAATGTGGGAGTCAATAGAGCTCTGCATTCAACAGATCTGCCTCTCCATCTATTTCAAGCAACAGTGGCTATATGTCTCTCTCACACACACACACAAACACACACACACACACACCACACGCATTAGAAGCATTGACAAAGGTAATGACCTTCAGGCTCTACACCATTTGTCCTGCAGCCAAGGCAGCAGTGCTGAGTTGTGGGGGAAGATGAATCTAATTTGGCTTCCAGATAAAGGAAAGGGGAGTGGAAGACTTTTTGGAAGTGATCTCAAGGAAACGCCAGCGCGCTGCACTAAAGCACGGTGGTGTTGTGCATGAGCGTGTGCCAGCGTCTCATGCTTTGAGCATGCTCAGTGCACTGGAAGTGTGCCCCCACCTCAAACTCACTCTCCACGTTACACACACAAACACTCATATATACACACACACACACACACACACACACACTCATAAACGCATACACACTCATATACACACACACACACACACACACAAACTCTTGAGTTTTAAGAAAGGTGTTATCACAGTCATCCTCTGCACCAGCCTGCACACACTGCGCACACACACACACACACACACACACACACACACCTTACAGGTGGGGGCTGCTGCAGTATGCGAGAAAAGGGAGAGAAAGAGGGAAAAAAAAAAAAAAATCAGAGGCTTTTTTCCCTTTTCTCACTCTGAAGGTGTGTGATTCTGGTGGTGGTGTTTTTAATCCCCTGATGCATAGCGCTGCACAGGCAGCAGCTGAAAAGGCTTGCAACAGGCTGGCAGACTGGAGCACTCACACGAGGGGAGCCAAAATGGCTGAGCAAGAGGAATCGTCACGGCCGCGAGGCAAGGCAGCAGCAGTAATGACAAAAAATGAGAGAGCTTGAATACCATATACCACCACCACCCCCCTCCCCCACCATCACCCCCCACCACCACCACCATCCCCTAATGAAAAAAGAGAAAGCAGGAGACGGCGTTTGACATTGAGCGTAATTCAGGAACAAAGCCCTTAGCATGACTGCGGTGGGGTGGTGGGGAGGTGGGGTGGGGTTGTGAGCGAAGAACATTTGGGGGTCAAAGCTGTTCACATATATATGTGTGTATGTGTGTGTGTGTGTGTGTGTGTGAGTGTGTGTGTGTGCATGGTGGCTCCACTTCATTCCCCTCATTACGACACATGCCAGGGTCAGCTGGGACAATGGTGGGCGAGGGTCAGGGGTGAGTGTGTACGCTCCAGAGCATGCCCGCTTCACCGCCAAACCTCGAAAAGAACAATGGAGCGAGGTGCCTCACACACACACACACTCACACACATACCACTCTATCAGTTTCCAGTCCCTCGCCCCCCCCAGTCCCCACAAGGAAGGCCACAGATGCTCAAGGAGAAGGGTGGGGGGTGGCGGCTGAAGTGTGTGTGTGTGTGTGTGTGTGTGTGGGGGGGGGGGGACTATGCAAAGACCAGGCAGGCATAATTACCCAGAGACCAGGTTTATTTATTGGACATGGGCCCAAAAAAGATTGGCGCCTCTCTTTCAGTCTGCGACAACGCTTTAAATATGGATGATATGCATGGATGATATGCACACACACACAAAGCAGGGAGAGGAAAGAAGAAAGAGAAAGAAGGAGGGAGAGAGAGAGAGAAAAAAAGAACATCTTCTGGACCAGGATCTGCACAGAGCATGACGCTAGGCTAACCTGACATGCTGATCTAAAACCAGCTTCAGATTCCTGTGCAGATGGCTGGACTTTTCCTTTTTTTATACTCTTCTTTTACTTCACAAGCTGTGAAAGAGAGAGAGCAACAGAGAGAGAGAGAGAGAGAGTGAGAGAGTGAGAGAGTGTAAGAAGAAGAAAAAATGTGAGAGAGAAGGAGAGGGTGAGAGTAAGTGAGAGAGACAGAGAGAGTGTAAGAGGAAGAGAAAGAGAGAGAGACATGAATGGAGGAAACAAACATCACCTCTTCAACCAGGAGCGGATGGTAAAAGGTATTCATTACCTCCTGCTGCTGGTGATAACATCATAAAAGTCCAGCTTCTACCTGCGCCTTGGAAGCACCATCTACAAACTCAATCTCCAGCCTGACAGCCAGCATTTAGATACAATGGGCCACTGTGTGGATAGCCGGAGATTTAATGCCTGTCACTTCACAATCGCCCCCACCCCCCCCCCCCCCCGACCCCCACCCCCTCGCCAACAACACTGGGAAGAGGGGATGTGGGAGGTGGAGAAAGAGGGGATGGGGGCAGAGGGAGGGCTGTGTGTGTGTGTGTGTGGTGGGAGATTTTGCACTCAACAGCCCCATCTGCTGGACACAAGGGGAAGGTCAAGCACCTCACCCACCTGGATGGATGACAGTTTGAATTTAGAGTGCAACCAAGTTGATACACTAGGACTTTGTCTAGGAAACACTTTTTTTTTTTTTGTGGGCTACATGGATCAGGGTGACAGCTAATCGTAGCTATCCCAGTCAAAGTGTAGCCCCAGGGCCAAAGAGGAGAAACGAAACGACCACAGCGACGACAGTGAAACTCAGGGGGCAAACTACATGCACCTGGTTTGAAGAGAAATGCCCTGGGCTAAACTTTGCATAGAGACTTAAAAGGTACCATTTGCAATTCTACTTAAGTGCACGTTTTGTCAAAGCTAGTGAATTGCTCCGTGGAGTCCTTTTGCCAGTCCCCTTACAGTCTGCTCAGGGTGTGCACTGAAGAATTACTCTATATGGTCAGCGCTCTGCTCATGGATGCAGAACTAGCGGCTAAGACGCTAAGCAATTCCAGCCAATCAACACACTGCTTCAGAAGCAAATAAAGGTGTATGTGTATTCTGATTGGCTGTCAAGCTTAAACGATGACAACCTTCTGCGGGAATTTGCCAACTGATTAAGCTGACAGGTATAAATTCAAGACTAATCAGCACCATGGCATGATATGGCGTTAAAACGGCATGGTGTGTGCAGAGTGTGTGTCTGTGTGTGTGTGTGTCTGTGTGTGTGAGATCACACCTCTTCCGGGACTGCAGGGCGGCGCTCTTGGCCAACAGGGAGGGTGGGTATTGGAGGAAGAGGCTCTGTGCGTGAGTGATGAGGTCCTCGTAGGGCAGGTTCTGAGGAATGTTGGACAGGAGGTGGTGGACCATGGCCATGTCACACTCGCAGTTCTTCACCTCCTTCTCCCGATGTAGCACAATCTGCAGCCACACACACACACACACACACACACACAAACACACACACACACACACACTCACACACACACACACACACACACACACACACACACACACACACACACACACAGTCACTGGTTCATTAGATGCCTTTATCTGCAGCATCCTAGAATTGAGAAGCCAAGCTAAAGCAATCACAGCAACCTGTTGAGAGCAATCTGACAACGGTGCCAAAGAGCTCAGAGAAAATAAGGCCGAAGTAAGAACAGACGGGGTAGAGCGAGAGTGTGAAGTTCCTTCATCACCTACAGCAAGACCATTCTCCACCACTCTGCAGAGCGGCATTACGTTATAGCAACTCCTAGGCACCTGTGAGACTCACCAGGCTCAATACCCAGGGGACCTGGCGACACACACACACACACACACAAAGCCAGGTACTATACATGACCCCGGCTTAAATCTTTCACTCGGGTGAAAACCTTCAATAGCCCTGAACTGAGTCTCAACTAAGATATATATAAATAAAGAAATAAAATAAACAACCACTCACATACATACATACATACAGTACATAAACAAATAAATAACCAGCCAAAGAAACACTAATACAGGCCCCCTCACCCACCCACCCACCTACCCGTCAAAAACCTCCTGTTGGCCTCAGGTGAAAATCTGAGACTAACACACTCCTGGTGAAGAGGCTCCCTTTGGTCGTGGGCCAAGTCTTCCTGAAGGAGTTAAGGCCCCCTGCTTTAGGAAACCTAAGAGGCAGGATGAACTACATTTCCTGGCTGCTTTGTTATCCTGACTTCAAACGGCCCTGGCCCCCTTTGGTTTGCGCGGCGTATCGAGCAGCGGGGATAGGCTTATGGAGAGAGAAGAAAGGGGGCCATTTAAAGTAATCTAGCACAAACACAGCCAGTTCTCCACACAAAACCTCTGGTGAGTTCATTAGGCTTGTTTAATTAACTGGTCTAGCTACAACAAAGTGCCCTGGATTCCTGCATCAGAAAAATAAAGTGTACACACACACAAGCACACGGGCACACTCAAACAATATACACACACAAAGCACAAACACATATACACACCACTATATACTGACACAAATCTTCTTTGGGGGAAAAAATTATAAACTTTTGCTTGTTCCTCTCCTTTGTGTGAATCTGTTTGTGTGCGTGTGTGTTTGTGTTTGTGTGTGTGTGTGTGTGTGTTTGTCTTGCAAGCCTCTTTTTTTTCCTCCAAGGAACCTTCATTGAAAACAGCCACCAATAAAGGACAGTATTTCACTTGGCTTGTCAAATGTCAATGCAAATCTAAAATGTGTGGTTGGAGAGATTATTTAGCAACCGGACTGCCAATTGGGCTCCGACTCAGAGGCACACAGTCACAATGGCTGTCAGTCACTACTTGTTAACTAATGGCCGAAAATTACTCTCCTTCCATTGTTTACAGAGACTGGTAGGGTGGCTGCGTCATGGCAGACACACAGCCATGATTCACCACTGCAAATTAGCAAAACCAGGTCACACAGACACACACGCACACACACACACACACACACATACACATATGCACGCAAAGCAACTGTGGAAGCTCTGACAGACTGAAATGAATGTGCAATGAAGCTCTAGTAATGTAAAAATAAAATACAAAATAAAAATAAATAAAAGGCAAGGGGGAAAAAAATACAAAAAATGAACTTTCCATGAGCCTGGCTGGCCTTGCCTCTGAAGTGTTTGGTTATAATTCTTTTAATCCTCAGCAATACACATGCATACTCATACATACACACACACACACACACACACACACACACACGCACACGCGCACAGACTCGCGCACTCATACAAAACACACACACACAAAGTGTAGCCAAACATAATCACAGATTATGAGGAGGAAAAAAAAAAAGAGAGGGAGGAAGACGAGGACAGGAATGTCGGACAGAAAATGAGGGAGACTCACCACGGCTGCAAAGTAGATGGCCATCAGAGGGTGGGAGGCCAGGAAAAAGTCATACAGACGTAGAACGTGCCGGAAGTCGGAGAGGACGTGGCCGTACCAGGTGATGAGCCAGCTGAGAGCAAAGATTGTGCCAACTTCAGCTCTGCAAAAACAGGCCCCACCCAAAACACACACACACACACAGAGACGCACACACACACACACAAAAAATAAGAAAAATGGTTGGGGCATAAACATTTCATTGGGACAACATGCAATGCTTAACCCACAATGCCACGCGACTCGAGGCAAGAGAGAGGCAAATAAATAAACAAGCGTCGTGCATCATAAATAAATTCTGCGCGTCGCCCTGAATGAGTATGATGTCACCGATGATGTAATTATGAAGCGCGCCTGAGAGACCTCTCCTCTAGGCCATATATTAAGCATGGTTCACTTAAGTGGCCTTTTTCCTCCCGACCACAGTAACATTGCTCTATTTTGGGAGCTGAAAATGGCCTTTTGAGAGACCATTTGTGGAGTCAGCGGAGAAAAAAAAAAGAGGAGAGAGAGCGAACGAGAGAGAGGGATAAAAAAAAAAAAAATGGAAAGAGGACTCAAAGGAATCTGCAGGAACTACACCTCAAAGCATCCTTTGGGCGACAGAACTAAGCAGCTCTGCCTGCTCATCCTCCCAACACAAAGCTGCAACCTGTCCCTTTCAAGACCCTTTAAAAAAAAAAAACACACACACACACACACATCTCACAATCCCATCAGGCTGTTTTGTGCGACTAAAAATACCTCCTGCTGAAGTTTGTGGCGAAGATTGGGACTGACGCCGGGACTGAGCCTGCCCTCCACGTCAGCATGCTTCCAAACATGAAATGCTCCAGCGCCTCGGCTCACTCAGCACGTGAGTATTGCATTAGGACTCTTCCTCCACTTCCTGGTTTTTCAGGCAGAGTGGCATCAAGTAAAATGAAAAAGCAACAGTACCTGGAGTGAGCAACACCATTAAACCTGTGGGGCCCGGGTGAGAGCCTCGGCTAGACGGGGGCCCTCCCAAGACGTGCATATCTAATATTTATTAGGAGCCTCTTATTCTTTACATTTTAGATGAGCTTCCATTAAAAATAACTCGCTTTTACAGCTGGGACAGAGCCAGTGTCACGCAACAGCCTCTCTCTCTTTCTCTCTCTCTCTCCAGCTGACTCATAGTACAGGTTTGTGAGTACAATCAACACACACATACACACACACACACACGCGCGCGCGCACACACACACACACACACACACACACACACACCAGAAACAGCAACACTACCAAAAAAAAAACTGAAAACACAGGATGAATTATATATGAGGAACCAAATGGTGCTTCCATTCCTTTGCATTGCATAGACCGCTGTGGGTCCAAACACTTTCTCCACATAGCCTACCTTGCAGGAAGACACATCCACTCACTTTCTTTAACTCCCTGAATCGCACACATTCTTACCTGCCCATCAAGTGGACTGGGAGAAATAAAGTGCTTTTAACTAAGTTAAAACATGCGCAGGTATGACAAATGTAATATCGGACGTCAACAACAAGGCACAGGCGCGACAGACGACTGGTGACAATCACGGGTGTGTGCATGGGGAGCGTCGGAAGGCAAGCGACAGCGCAGGAATATGCAAAACGACAACAGCTCGCCGACAGTCACTTTGAAACAAGGGCGGCTGTCTCGAGACAGCTCCCCAATTAGATGGCGCATGATCATATGCTCCTGTCAATGCTGCAAATGTGTCAGCAACCATTTCTCTCAGATTTGCACTAAGAGCTACTAAAAGAAACAAGAAATCAGTACATCTTATTTTCCCCTCCTCTACCTTCCTCTGGGCTCCCTTTCTGCGGCTAACTCAAGTGCTGTCTTGAATCCTCAGTGTAGGTTCTACGACAGTCAACAGTTCCTTTAGATGAAGTTTATAGTTAATTGATCAGTCATAAAAACAGCTTTTTACATGCAAACACAATTCTGTAAACGTAGCGTATACGCCTTAATCATTCTTTTGGTATACCTCACCCATCATGATTATGACACTAAAATCTTAACTATAAAACTTACTGTGTTCTAGATTTGAACACACTAAAAGTACACCGAACACACAAATCATCTACGTAGCAAAAATGTTTTCACAGTTAAAATATAACATGGCATGTATGCTGCTAAGGTAAAACTGGGTTAAGTGTTTGGCTGCTAACTAATCTAATTCAGTTTATTCTGCTCTGCTTACAGCTGAATGAGAATGCAATCTTATCCTCTCTCCCATCATATCACACAGAGTGTGTTTTGGCATGCAGGTTCCCACGCAAACAGCCCACTCTCTGCTGCCCTCTTCAGGTGGCTCTGTTCTTTTCTCGTCTCTTTAAACTAAACATACACACAGGATGGACACACCAGATGCCCTTCACCAAGTTACTTTACCAACAGAGCCCTGTCCTGGGCACCTTCAGTGTGTTTGTGTGTGTGCGTGTGTGTGTTTGTGAGTGAGTGTGATTTAAGGGGCTGTTTGATACAACACCCCCCCTTTGTGATGTTAAGAGAGGCTGTTCAAGCACAGTGAGTTTTCCAGCCTGCGGGAACAGGCTTTATTTCGGCTCGTAATAAATGCTTTGATGAAACACTATCAATCAGCAAGCGCTTCAGGCTGGTATGGGTGCCGCTGAAGATCTTGTGGTGATGATTTTTTTTAACCATGATGCATTGCAAATCAGTTGTTCAAAAAAATATTTTGCCAGAACCTTTTCTTCCTTTTCAGGGTGCATACATATTCCTTATAAATCTTTCATTACTGTAGGGCTCTCATGTGTTTGTGAGAAACTTCCAGATGTCAAAAGCAAAAGAGACTTAAATCAACTAGCGCAAGAATTATCTTTTCCCAAAGCAAACAGGAGAGACTGGAGGCACAAGCTGAGGACATTACATCCAAACTGAATTGCAGTAATCCACAGCAACACCATATTGACATATTGACTACAAATCAATCCCTGTTTTGTTCAAATTAAACCCAATGTGTATTTAAGTGACTTTAACAAACAGAAACCAAGTTTAATTTATCAAGACATGTGACCCTGTATACTCAAGGTCAGGGTAACACTTCGGCTTGGAAATTCACCCCAGTGCCATCAACGCTGCATTCTGTGAAGTCACAATGCCCTCTCCATAAGCACATAATGCTTTATCAACACAGAGAGAGTCTAGCCTGACACCATGTCGGTCACCTCAAACAGTAATGAAATCTTGTCTTACCGTAACATAAAAGCATGTAACTCTTGGTCCACCTGCTCCAGAATTGGCATCAAGTAATTCAGGATGTGCTTAGTACTGTCCATTGTAGGATCCATAAAATCCCTGTTGATAAAACAAAAATGAAACATTTCTACTCATTACTTCACAATATTGCATTAATTGAGCTCTCAGTATTAACGCTGACAGCTCTGCTTCATAATCTAGAACAATTCTACTATTACCAAAATCATACATGACTCGCAGGGCATATAACACATCAGTTATGAAATGACAAAAAGCTGTGCATATTTTACGCAGTTTAATGTGAATAGTACATCTCGAAGTTTTCAATATTTTTCTGCTGACAAACCGACATCAGTGAAAAAGATCCTTTGTCTTCAGGCCCTGCTAACATTTAAACAAGTTTAATGAGGAGTCAACAGGTGATTGCTAAATAAATATTGTAAATATCAACCCACCTGAGGTGGTGATTAGACAGGGTCTCCACCAGGGCAATGGCCATCCTTTCCCCAACCACCAGCAGGAAAGTGACCACTATGTCATGGTAGCCCTGGTAATAATGGAGCTGAGGGTTTTTCCTCAGAACATCCAGGATGATGTCAATTAGCTGCTCCTGCAACACCTCTCTCTCCTCAACCCGCATTCCTGGTGGATGACAGCAAAAAGCAAAACATTCAAGGTCTCTGATCAGCCTATTGTATCGTGCCAATCAGACTGTGGTATTGTGGTGTCGCTCATTTCGGGAGCAAAACAGAGTAAAATCAGAGACCTTTGTATGATTCAGGACACATGATGTACAACTACAACACCCATAAGGTTGAGCCAGGATTGCAATAAACAGGGACAAATCTTTATGGTGAAAACTTAGATATCAGTGTTGAAACAAGTTAATCATGTTTTTTTTTTTAAATGATTAAAGTAGACAGACGGACAGATAGATAGATACTTTCATTATCCTGTAGAAAATTCCAGAAATTAATATGAATGAGGCTAGTTCATGAGAGGCAGTGACATCAAGGTGTTATTTTAGGGTAGAAGGGACCACATTCACGTCTCTTGGTTGATGACTGCACCAAAAATCAATGGCAGGCTTACCTCTAGGAAAGCGACGCATTGATCTCCTGACATCCAGAAGGACCTGGTTGTAGTCCTTGTGGTTCTCCCTGACATCTTTCCCTGAATCATTCAGAGCAAAGAAATGACAGAGAGTGAGGTTCAGAGTGCTGTACTGATCAATCAAATGGATAAGACCTCCAGCTGTCATTGTAAATGATTTTTGGTACAGGCTTCTTGCAACAGTAAACATAAAGAATAGCGGCAACAAACAATGTGAACAAGTCAAGTGGAGTTCCACAGATAATTTACCTGGTTTTGCCGGGAGGTTAAACACATTAACATTGAGGAGTTTGGGCCAGACTTTTCTTCTGATTTCATCTGTGAGCAGGCCACCCTCAGTCACAGCTGCCTTTCGCAGGGTTTCAATGTCCACTGGATCACTGTTGAGGGCTTGGTGTATATCGAAAAGCTTCTTCTTCTTCCATGAAACATATTCTGTGGAAAGGGTAAGTAGGTTTCCAGTCATCTTAATTATACAACAAACTGAAGAAAGGTGCATGAGCACTGTTACATATGACTTAACCACATATGTGCTTAACCACTGTGAAACTGGTTTAAAATAA
>JAVQKI010230529.1:0-12339 GCA_036025975.1 Nematalosa erebi
CAGCTTTGAATGTTGGTGCTCTACATGAGTGTGTGTGTGTGTGTGTGTGTGTGTGTGTGTGTGTGTGTGTGTGTGTTGTCATTAGTATTAGTGGGAGATAGTGTTGGGCTGGGACTCCACCTGTCTCACTGCAGCTGCTACCTGGTCCACTTGCCTAATTGGCTGGCAGGTGGCCACAGCAACGAGTTTGGTAGAGAGCGGAAAAAAAAGTGTGAGGACATCAGTCCACTCTTGTTATGAATCAAAGATGAAAGTGTTTTTTAAAGTCTCTGGACCAACACATACACACACACACACATACACACACAAACACACACAGATACTAGCACTAACAACCTCTTTTTTCTCTTTTAGCTCAGTGTGTTAAAGCTAAATCTAGAGATGTGTAATTTAATATAGTTGTAATTTTGTTTTTGTTTATTTTCACACTCTTCTGTACATTCCCTACACAGGCTGCCACCCACTCTGTCACTCTCTCGCTCTCTCCTCTCCTCTCTCTCTCTTGTTCTCTCCATCTTTCAGCTGGTTAATTAGGATATGGGCACACTTGGGTAAGCTCAGTATCAGATGATTAATCGCTGCGGGGGGAAAGGCGGCAGAGCAGGGATCTGGCGCTGAGGGGAATGCAAGGTTGCAGTGAAAAAAAGGGTCGAAAACAATATTCTCTCTTTTTTCTAGTCTCTCTCTCTCTCTCTCTCTTTTTCTCCTCCTGTCCTCTAAACATGTGTATGTTTGTTTCTCTGAGACTTGGGTCACTGTTTAGAAAAGCGCTGCCTGTGTAAAAAGCTAATGTCGCCTGTGCTATGTGTTTGCCCATGCTAATCAGTTCAGACAGCTAAACTAATCAAACACGCCATTTTCAAGCATGGGCCTGTGTAATCAGTTACAGGATGTAATTCATTCGCCTCAAAAAAGCAACTACATCCGAGCAACGACGCACCTGTTGCGCCGTACCTCTGGAGTTGCTCTGCCATTGGAGGAGATTGGTTGTGCTAACCGCTAAGAGTGCCTAATCAGGGGAATTGACCTGCCTAACAGCCCTCTTTGGCTACCGCCTGAGCCAGCTGGATGGCAGATGTTAGCTTCATTAGCGCCAGCTACATATCTGATTGGCTAAAAGTTTACAGGGCCCGCTGTTGATTTGCTATCTTTATTTTTTGCCATTTTGTTGGTGTATAGCTAATGGCAGCCTGACAGCTGTCATTCTAATTGGTTAGCAAGAAGAGAAAATAAGCTTTTATTAGCACACTTCTTGATTTTTTTTTTATATTTATCTATCTATCAGATGGGGCACTGTTGAGTATCTTTCCCACAGCTCTTGTGACTCACACTGGCAAAGAGGGTAGTTGATCATTGCTCTGATTGGATGCTGTCGCTCGCAATCCACAGGCTAATTCGTCACTAGGCCGCGCTCTCCGCCCCTCTGGTTCTCTGATTGGCTAAGCGCGGCGGAGCGAGCTTCATGATTAGTTTGCCCGTGTGTTTCCCCCCACCCTCGCCACTGCTCATCTGACAGCGTGCCGCGCTGGCGATGGAGCGGAGGGCTGAGAGTGTGGGGGTGAGCTGGGTAATTAATGGCCGTGACCCTGACTAGGCAGGAAAACGCAGTGGCGGTCCAAGACCCAGTCCTCTGTGACAAACAGTGCCAGCTTAAAAGGCCACGCCAACGATACCTCTCCATCTCTTCGACTTCTTCCACAGATCTTTCTTTTTCTCTCCTCCGCATGTGGTTTTCTTCTCTTCTCTTCTTTTCTTCACTCCTCCTTTCCACTGCAGATGTTTCCAGTCTTTGGTTTTCCCTCCTGCCAACTTCTCTTTCTGTCTTTATTTGTTTCACCCCCCCCCACCCTCATCCCTCCATATTCTTGATACATATTTCTGTACACTCCACGATTTCTTCTTCCATCACTCTTCTTTTCCTCTCTTTCCCTTGCTTCTCCCTTCCTTTCCTCTCCAACCTCCCCTCCTTCTTACTTTTTCCTTTTTCTACGCCTCTCCTGTTTTTCAATTTGTACTGTGTTAGTGATTTCATCGAGGGAATAGATTGTTTGTGCGTGGTGTTGAGAATATTGCCGGAGGAAATGCCACTTCTGTTTTGACTGCATGGAGCCTCTCGTCAGGCTTGCCTGGCTGTTGTATTAAACCGTCATTAGTGCCTAAGTGCAAAGTAATTATGTTTTATAAAGCATGCGCCAAACACACAGCTCTGAGTTAACTCTCTCTCACACGTGCAGGAGTGTTGCACAACACACACAAACACACACAAACTGTTCTCTCGGCGTGTGTGTGTGTGTGTGGGTCGGGATCAGACTGTTTTGCATGCTCCTATGACGTGTGCTCCTCTCCAGTCCTCCTGTTGTTTCACTCTATCATCTCGTTTGCCTTCCCTCCTGTTGTCTCTCACTTCTTTTTTTTTACTCCTCCATTTGCTCATTTGTTTCTCCTCTCCTCCTGTGTCCCCATCTGGAACAATGTCTTTCTTTTCCCCCTATATTTCTTTCCCTCTATATCTCTCTTTTCCTCTATATTTCTTTGTCCTCTCATCATGTCCCCCACTTCTTTCGTTGTCCTTATCTCCTCTCTAACCCTCCTTCTCTTCTCTCCTCTCTCTCTCTCTCTTTCTCGCTCTCTCTCTCCCCCTGCCTCCCTCTCTCATGGCTCTTTAGGCGCTTGACGAATGTGCTGCACGTAGGTGGCTGCACTGTCTTTAATGGAGATGCAGGATTGAACATTCAGGGAAGTAAATGTTAAGGGCCCCATAAAACATCTGCCCCCCTTCCTCCCACTTCCCAGACCTCCCTGGCCCCTCTCCATCTCCCCTAATACCTCCTCTTCCCTCTCTCTCTCTCTCTCTCTCTCTCTCTCTCTCTCTCTCCTCCGTCCGGCCCTCCATCCTCTCCTCTGATCTCCCCTCCCCTCCCTTCCCTTCCCTCCCCTCTGGCCCCACATCAATCCCTCTCTACCGGCTTCATCCCACCACCCCTCCCTGACAATATTCTGTCATCCTTTTCATCAGATGTCTTTCTGGAAGACTGATATGTCTGTTGCTCTGATACACTATCTGTCTGTGTGTGTGTGTGTGTGTGTGTGTGTGTGAGAATGTGTGTGTGCAGCTGCGTCTGTACATATGTAACAACGCTTTTGCGAACACGAGAACCCACAAGATGAGTCTGACTGCCGCCATCCTGTGAGTGATGTCAAGGGCGTGTAGTCTTGATGGCATGCACAACTCCTTTCCCCTATACCATCTGTCCCCATCTGTGTGTGTCGTGTGTGTGTGTGCATGCCTGTGTCTCCTTGTGTGTGTGTGTGTGTGGGTGTGTGTGTGAGTGTTTCGCGGGGTAGGGGACGAAAGCATGATTTATTTGTTTACCTTCAAGTCCCGGCGACACTGCCGCCATTTTAAACAGACGATGCTGGCGATCCCCAAAACACAGCAGGCGCCATCTTTGGAATCTCCGGGGCAGATGCAGCCCAGACGTGGCCCAGAGCCCGCCCAGGAGTCCGGTGCTCTCTGGGGACAACGGCAGGAGGGAGGGGGAAGGTCACACAGCGGAGAGAGCTTCATGAGTGCTGACCTTTTCGCGGCTTTATTAGCCAATCCCCGCCGCGCTGGGGTCGCCAAAGGTCAAGGAGACAGGATCCAGTGAGGAGGAGGAGAGCGGAGGATGCGTAGCTCACAGAGCTGACATTCTCCTCCAATGTGAGTTTGTGTGTGTGTGTGTGTGTTTTATTGTAGTTTTGTAAAATAATTATCTTAAAAGTCTAAACAATTCTATATTCCTTCTGAGAACATAGTGTCTGCATGTGTGTGTGTGTGTGTATGTTTGTGTGCTTGGGGAGTCATATTACAGCAAGTAAAAATGTACGCCTGTGTGCTTGTGTGTTGGTATAAAAGTGTTTTTGTGTGTCCTTGTGTGTTGGTTATAGGTGAGCAAGAAAGGTAAATGTGTTACTGTTAATGAACACGGTGTGCTCTGTGTGTGTGTGTGTGTGTGTGTGTGTGTTGTATTATATACCATAGAGGAAAGGAAAGGAAAAGTGCATGTGTGTGCTTGTGTGTATTAAAGAAGTAGGGAAGGAAAAAGAGAGAGAAAGAGAGAGAGAGAAGGAGAAAGAGAGAGAGAAATGCTTGTATGTGTTGTGAATTACTGACCCCTCTCTTTATTCTCTCCCATGAGAGTGAGTCTGTTGCAGTTCACAAGTCTGTCCCTCTGAGGGAAGGATTTGACTCGCATGACTGAGGCTAGAGTGTTTTTATAAATGTATTCCGGCTTAGGTGTGTGTTTGTGTGTTTGTATTTTTGTGTGTTTGTGTTTTTGTGTGTGTGTGTGTGTGTGTTTGTGAGTGAGAGAGAGAGAGAGAGAGAGAGAGAGAGAGGGTGAGGGCGTTTGAGGATTTTATTTGCTTGGCCTTGGTTTGTACCTGGTAATGTGTGTGTGTGTGTGCTTGTGTGACTGTGTTCATGTGTGTTGTAAATATGCACCAGTGCATTCAGTAATTACAGAGCAAGTGTGTCCCTGTGTGTATTCACAGGTCATCTAAAATAGCATTCTAAGCAAAATCACACACCCTGCCCACATACATTCTGTCTCTTTCTTTACTTCTTTCTCTCTCTCTCTCTCTCCCTCCCTCCCTCTTTGTCTCCTCTCGCCTTCTCACCCTCTCTCTGCCCCAAAGCCACAAGCTGCGTTTCTCCATCTCTGAACCCAGTGGCTTGGAGAGAGAGAAAACCCCAGCCTCGCAGGTTAGCAGGAGTGGCTAGCGTCCGCTTGTTTCCCCACTGCATGCGAGCTCCGATAGGCTGCCATCATCCCGGAGGTGCTCTCCCGCCAGCCTAGGCCATTAATCATAATAAGGTTGTGTTCTCGCTGTAATGAATTGGAATCTCAGGGCCCCGCCGACCCCCTCTTTCCACCTCCTGCTCCTCCTACTCCTCCTCCACCTCCAACACCACCACCACCTCCTCCCCCTCACTCAAGTGGAGTGGGGTAAAAACTGAAAAAAAAAAAGAAAAAAAAAAGTCTCCTGCCTTTTGGCCTGAGGAGGAAAACCCTGACTGGAAGGAACTGCAACCTCCTCCCAGGGAGGTCTGGGAAAATGTCAGGTGTGGTGGTGAAGTGAAGGATGGTGTGCAGGGAAGAGAGAGAGAGAAAGAGAGAGATCCTTTGGGACAAGAGCACAGAGGGGAGAGAAGGATAGGGAGAAAGGGTGAAAAGATGAGGCAGCAAAGAGAGAGAGAGAGAGAGAGAGAGAGAGAGAACGAGAACGAGAACAAAGAGAAAGAAAGGAAAGGGAAGTGAAGTGAAGAAGAAATACTTAGTTTTGGAGGGCATTGTGGAAGCCGCTGTGGAGTTGCTCTCTTCTCTCGTGTCTGCTAAGTGTTTTCATTTTTCGCCTAGTCATCGGGGTTCTCTCTATCTCTCTCTTTTCACCTCCTCTTTTGTCTGCAGATTCCCCTTTATCTGATCAGTTCCTCCTCTCTCATTTCCTCTCCCGCTCCCCAACTTTACACCTTACATCCTCTCAGTCTCTGTGCCATTTCACATTGTTCCTTTATTTATTTCTTTATTTATTTTTGGGTGGGATGGGGGAGTGGCTTTTAATAGGAGGAAGAGGACTTGTGGGGCATCTGCCAGTCTGTGGTTTCCAGGGCAGTGCCAGGAGAACAGCCCTGAAGGGCAAGAGAGCCCGCCCCATGCCCCCCTCCCACCTCCCCACCCCCAGAGTGGCAGGGCAGCAGAACATGTCGGTGTGGTCCGGTGGTTGGAGCGGCAGACCAGAAAACCAAAGGTTAATGGGTCAGATTCGGGGTGAGGGAATTGACTTTTGTTCGCTGACCACTAGAGCATCGGACACACAGCCTAGCTGTGGCCTCAGACAACAGAGGAAGGTGCATCCTCTCCACACATGCAGTAGGATTGGTAGGATATTTCATCAGGTGGCTTTCTCTATGTCTTCAGTATTCTGGATTCTTTGTCAGTATTCATGACAGTATGACAGTATTCTGTATATTTCATTCAGTTTTGTTATGCTTGTGTCATAGATGTTTGTCCCAGTGTTTGTAATGTTTTATGGAATACCATATTTTATGGAAAAACGCATTTGCCATTATTGTCAATGTTTTGAATCTGAATCTGAACTTATTGTAGTTGGGTTTTTGACAGGCAAAATGGTAGAAACAATCAAAATTCAAAACGGTGAGCCAGGGAGCTGTTAGACTTCAGTATAAAGGATAATTTTGCGATTCTGAGTGTGCACCTCAACATTTATTCCACTGAAATTTCCGAGACTTATGCCTGTCTTTGAGGGCATAGTACCTCCACTTAATGTGATTTATGTTGCTACACTAGTAGGCCTGGATACCCTTCCAAAATATTGGGGCCAGACTGGTAGAGAACTCTGTTCAATCAGGGATCAGAGGGAGTGGCAGAGAGCGATGACATTTGAAAGATTCAAAGTCGGAGTGTTTATCCTGTTTGTTAAAGGTTTTGGGAAAAAGCTTTATTTGCTAGTTAGTGCTGAAAAAAGTTGGTAAGTGAGATGCAGCTTTTGTTCACTGACATTTGGCTGAATTCTCTCTTCATTGCAGTAGTGTTTGCTCACAGAGGTGCGTGCAGGTGCATAACATATACTGCATCTCAAACAAATATTTGTGATTGATTGAAAGCAGCCCCAGTAGTTACAGTATAAAGTTCAAACAAAGTGGCCACCAACCCGAATTATATCATAACTCTCCAGAAGTTTCTTACTCTAAAATTGAAAAATGTTTAACTTTTATGCGTGCCCAGATTTATATTTTACTTTATAATGTCTTTAAATGTCATTTACCATTTACTGTACCAAAGTAGCCTACTTCATCTAATAGCACAGGAAGACATTTAGATGTGCCATTCAAGCACTGTATTTATCATTCATTTCCTTAAAGGAATTATTTCCTTTGCAAAAGTTGGAGTGACGGAGTCTTGAACATTTTCAACTGTTATGGAGCAGCAGGGCTCTGCTTAGAAGTTCGATCACCATTTCACACACACACTGTTACTTAATTATTCTCTCACTGGTTGCAGGATGTTATAGCTGTAGGCAAGCCTCCAGATTTTTGCCTTTTGAATTTGACCAGTTTAAACAAGAAATAATTTTTTTTTGTTTTAATCTTGGACAGTGAAAAGTGGATTTTTTCAGCAGGGAGCCAGTTATGAATCTTCCAGAAGTTGAAGACCATAGACTAAAGAGCAACAGGGCTTACATTAGGAGTATTGATGGTGGCAGTGGGTGATGCCGTTTGAAGTGTTTGACATTTGATGTTTTGAGTCACTGAAAAGAGTGAAGGCTGGCTCCACTAATTTAAACTTATAGGCTAACTCATTATACAAAAGATCTCTACCACCACACTTTGCATACTGTAGATTATTTTATTTTGTGTTGAGTTACTCCCCTTCCCTTATATTGCTGCAGTTCCTTTATTGGGAATCTGATTATCTGTCTGGGGTTTATTTTGTTAGGAATGACAGTGGACCATACATTATCTCTCTCATAACAATGTTAGATTTGTTACCTGACCATGGTATTATTATGAAAAGAGATTAACCCCTGAAATAAACGAAAAACGTGATATCTTGATACTTGACGCCTGAGTAGTTTTTGATGCCTGATCAAGCTGTCTGACGATGCATTTCTATCTCTACTTTCATCTGTAAACTCAGTCTACTCTGCCTCTTTAATACCAAAAGGCCTTAACATATCTTTTCATCCTCAGAAATGTTTTATTAGTAAGCTGTACTCAGAATCAGAAAAGGTTTCCATACTGTATTTGTGAAATAAACTCAGCTCAGACCATTGCCACATGTTGTTTACTTTTGTAAACCGCATCCTGTACCGCTCTGTATTTGTCCGGGGTGACAAGTGCTGTATACACATTTTTCAGAAGGATCTAATGATGTGCTCGCTCCCATCACCTCTCAGCCAGGCTCTTACATCACTTCCTGTCAGCACAGCATGACTCTGTTCCCCCCAGGCGGCATGTAGCCACGCTGAAAAACGAGGGAGGCTCCTGTCCTGTTTACCAGGGGAGGCGACAACAACATGAGGAGGGGGAGGGAGAGAAACACAGAGAGAGAGAGAAAGGGGGAGATAGGTTGATAGTGGTTGAACAAGGGAACACAGAAATGGTGAGAGAGAGAGAGAGTAGAAGGGGAGTGAGACCGCGAAGAAAGGAGGCCAAATAAGAAGAAAAAGAAGTTTTACACTCGAGGAATTTCAACTTGGCATGAGCAGGAGGGGGAAGAGAGTGGCGAGACCGATTAGAGAGTTGGATAGACAGACACAGAGAGAGAGATAGAGAGGGAGGAAGGGAGGGAGGGAGAGAGAAAATGAAGATTGATTGAGGCTTGGCATCGGGACTGAGCGCTGAGTCTGCGCATCTGTGCTGGTCTGATGAGGCCTGCTCAAGAGAGCCTATAACGATCCAGGCCCAATACTCACCCACCTGGGTTTGTGTGTGTGTCTGTTTGTGTGTGAGTGTGTATGTGTGTGCGCATGTGTGAATATTTATGCTTGCCTATAAATACCTGCCATGCTCTTGCGCTATGCAGACATGGGGAAACTCACAGTACTTTTGCACAGTATGAACAAACTGACATTGTCTAGTATATCTGTTGTGCACTTGAAAGCTACTCAAATAATAAAATCCAAAACTACTATGCATTTTATATGCAGTGGAGTCAATGAAATAACAATCAAGTACCCAGTCAATGTATCGATTGAAACTGCCACCCGAAGCACATAACCATTAGTTATGGGCAGGTCAGGGCGAAGGGAGAGAATAGCTTTGTGTGTGCGAGACAGGGCGGATACATTAGAGAGTGTTACTGCAGAGGGACGTGTTCAACCCACGCACCTCTCGGTGGTACAGACATTTTATCAGATAGCCATAATGCCTACACAAAACACACAACACCACTCGCAAACTCATGCGCTCCTGTCTAACTGACAGGAGGAAGCAAAGTTCTTCTCTTGCTTTCTCGCGAAGATACACACACAAACACACATACACACACACTCACACACACCCACCCACACACACACACACACACACACACACACACACACACACACACACAGACAATTACAGTCACAAAAGCAGAGGGTGGTGGCGGGCTGTGGGTGTGGGATGGAGACGAGCCCTTCTGCCATCCAGCTGACAGGCTGCAGGTTTTGAAGGACGGATCCCCAATAAGTGTCACCTCCCATCAGCCACTGCAGCGGGCACTAATGGAGGCCTTGCGGCATCCCATCAGCCCACAGACAGAGGCAGAGTCAGCCGCTGCGCCTCCTCTCAGCACAGACAAGACGAAGAAGAAGTAGGGAAACAAGAAGAAGAGGAAGAAGAAGGAGAAGAAGAAAAAGTCGAGAGAGGACAGGACAGAGGAGGACAGGAGAGGAGAGACTCTCAGTGACGAAGAGGTGTGGGAGCGCTGAGTCGGCGAGGGGAGGGGAGGGGAAAGATTAGTTTTTTTGCAACGCGGTGGGGAAGTGGACTCTGCGCAGAGAGAGTGAGAGACAAGGTGAGGAGATGGATTGACTGGCAGAGTGAGTGGAGAGAGTATGACCTTTGTGGTGCCCGCGGTTATCTGTATTCTCCGTCTCTGCCACCAGAAGTGCCCCTTGTGTGTTATACCCACCGTCTGTGGTGGGCATCAGCCTGGCATTAGTCATGTCAACAGGGTTTTTTTTCCTGCCTGCAAAACAACTGAAGACAAAGGTGTTATGCCTTATCTTTCCCTGAAACTAAAATTACTGAACGGTGTGTGTGTGTGTGTGTGTTGTATGCCTGTGTTTGTGTGTCTGTTAGGGAGGCATGAAGGGTGTTTTGTCTTCACTTACTCAATAATTAATTTCTCTCTCCTCTCTATCTATCTCTCTGTCTAACAACTCTTCTGCTTTAACTTTATTTCATTCGTTCAACTAATTTGTTCGAGTTCTCCCTCTATCATTTCCCTCTCTCTTTTGCTCATCCTCTTGCATGCAGAATGTGTGTGTGTGTGTGTGTGTGTGTGTGTGTGTGTGTGGGGGAGGGGGGGTGTTCGGTGTGCGTGAGAGAGAGTGAGAGTGTGTGTTATTGTACACACATGCGTATGCACACGCACACACACACACACACTCACACGCGCACGCAGATGCACCTGCGCGTCTTTTTTACCAGAGTGAATAATTACTTTGCCAAAGGGCACAACACAGATCCCTGGCTGGTATTTAAAGTCCTGTCAGTGAATTTAAATCACTTCCTCTGTTTCCAAGCTTCTCTTTCTTAAGTGGAAATCTCCTCTTCTCTGTTGGCCTGAAGGAACACGAGAGAGAAAGAGAGAGAGAACAACCATTCTCCTTTAACATGGGGGTTGAGTCGTTCTTCCATTTTTCACTGTCCTCTCCCAAGTCTTCAGGCTCAATCGGAAGAGACAGTGAATTACAAGATGGCTGACTGGGTCATGCCTCACACAGTGACAGGTTTGAGTCATGGTCCAAAGGGTTTGTTTGGGAAAAATGGACTGCGGCTGCTGCCACTGAAACCTGACCAGGCCCGGAACCTTGTTCTTTTAGACATGGTAATATAGAGGACATCAAGGCTTAGTTGTTGCAAGGACTTTTCACTTCCAGAGTATCTTAGCAACCATCGCCCTCTGATTTGATCAGACGCCACTATTCCTGGACAGGTTACTGATCGTCACAGAAGACACCAAATCAAATCCAACTGTGTTCTGGATTCAATTAGTTGGGATGCTGTGCATGACGGAGTCGAAAACAAACAGATACATAATCTCCTGCCATGAGCCTTCACTGGTAATAGTAATATTCTGTGTCCTAGTTTGTTAAATGTTGACAAAGAGTGGCGGCTACAGAGTCTGGTTGATTTGGGAGAAATTTCTTTTTCCGGCAGCATTTGGTCCTCAGTGAAAGGGTGTTATCTTCTAGGGCGGTTATTTCTCAGGGGGGATGTCACAACTCAATTCAGCCATTATTTTAATTGTCTCTCTATCGCTCTCTCTCTCTCTCGTCATCTCCGCAGAGACATTGGCATGTATGCATGCCGCTGCCTCGTGCTCTCCCCCCGAGGCTCTTCCTGTTTCCTGCTTTTCCTCATTTCTAATGAGAATTCCTCTCTCTCCTTCACACACTCTTGTTCTCTGCCCCATTTCCTCTTTCCCTCCCTTTCAACCATGCCGCTTTAATTCCTTCGTGTTTGTGTCAATAACATTCCCTCTCTATTCTCCCCTTCCCCCTGCACACATACTGTACACACACACACACACTCCAACCCCCCTATGCCTTATGTTTATACTTCTCCTGTTGTTGTCACTAATTCTCTTTTTCTTTCACTTTTTTGCTTTCCTCTTCTCCATCACTCTATCTGTTCTGTCTCTTCCTCCCACGCTGTCTCTCAGCTGCACTGGCTCAAATGTAAACACTGAATATGCTGTGTGAGTGTGTGTGTGGGAGAGAGAGAGAGACAGTGAGTGAGTGAGTGTGTTTGTGTGTGTGTGTGTGTGTGTGTGTGTTTGGGGGGGGGGGGGGTGTTAGTGTGGTGAGGCCAGGGTAATCCTGGAGGATTGTGGATTGTAAGGGCTCCCACCTGGCCCATCCCTAAAGCTCTCTCTCTCTCTCTCTCTCTCTCTCTCTTTTTCTCTCTTTCCCTCACTCCCTCAGCATGGGCTCCAGGTGACACCAGACCTGGGCACCCATCGGCTGCCAGCGGCACCGTCCCTACCTACCGCCCGGCCCCTCCTCCTGGACCCCGGCTCCTCTCCTTTAGTCACAGCCAGAGCCAGCCCGCCGGCCAGCCTGGGAGAGACTATTAGAATGCCTGCACATGAAACCACTTACCGTTGGCAGGGGTGTGTTTGTGTGCTTTGCGTGACTGCACACACCCTGCCAAAGACTGCCTGTCTCCCCGGACAAAAAGGAAGAAAAGAGAAAGGAATTTCATAATGATAAATATAGTGAGATGTATGTGTGTGTGTGTGTGTGTGTGAGTGTGTGTCTATATATAATATAATATGTATAGACACTCACAGACATATTGAATTCAGTGAACTGGTTTATGTTAATGGGTCGCCTCCAGACAGACTTGGTTTCCAGGTAACGGCAAACTCTAATTGGTTTTCTCAGGGATGGCGGCCATCGTCGGCGGGTTGTGCTTGGCTACGGCTCGGAGATCAAAAAGACACTCCAGGCGTTACCTATACATATTAATGATTAATTATGCTAACAGCCTGTGTGTGTGTGTGTGTGTGTGTGTGTGTGTGTGTGTGTGTGTGTGTGTGTGTGTGTGTGTGTGTGTGTGTG
>JAVQKI010230592.1:0-11556 GCA_036025975.1 Nematalosa erebi
AGCCACGCGCCACGCCCACTCCCCCCTGCTCACCACCTTGACTGACTCATTTTCTGCGGGAAACACTGCACACACACACACACAGAGAAGAACTAATGACTCACAAAAGCATGTCAACAGCAGAAAATGGCAGAGATTTTTAAAGTGCTGGGACTTAAACAAGCACAAACAAACACCCAATGAAACATTTTTACTGCCTGTGCATGCATCGCATTAAAGACAGGGAAAAAAACTGGAGGGGTAAAAAAAAACAATTCTAGACTTGGCCTGCTGCCCTATCGATAAAGATCTGTCAAAAATATTATCCAGTCCCAACACCCCAAGGTGTTGGACCTCACAGGCCCTCCACCACCCCTTTCTCTCCGTTCACAGTTTCCCCATTTCATTCCACAGCCACTCTCCTGTGTCCTCTGACTCAAACTGGTAGTGACATGTGGGCTCGCGACAGATAGTAGTGGCAGCGTTTACACTTAACATTTCATCAGCGCTGGTGTCACGATATCTGGCCCTGCCAAATTAGCAGGCGGAGAGACACAAGAAAAGAGAGAGAAAGACACAGAGGAAGGGAAGGAGAGAGAGAATGAGAGACAGAAAGAACCGGTGGGGGGAGGAAGAAAAGGCGAGAGAGAAAGAGAAAAAGAAAGAGAAAGGGAGAGAGAGAAAAAAAGAAAGAGAGAGAGAGCGAGTGCTCCTGTGCTGCCTGATCATGCAAATTGCTCCTGGGAGAACAAGCATTGGGGAGAGGACACACTAAGTAAACTAAAAATCATGCTGTAACACTTTACAACACACACACGCAAGCCCACCGAAGGAATGACACACTCAAACACATCCACATCCACATAAAAGGAAAGCAAAGCGCCACTTTGTGTGGGGGCTCAAAGCTTATCTGTAACACAAAAAAAAAAGATACAGCGAGTCGCTTTCCAGTCAGTGCGCATGGAAACAAGTGGGTTTGTGGCAGAATACACGGACATTATTGATGCAATGTATAAACACACAAAAATCCTACAATCGAGGGCTGCAAACACACACACACACAGGAAAAATAGGTCATGTGCCTCTGGGCAGAAGGTGCACTGTGTGTGTTGGACGGGACAATGATAGTGTAATAGGAGGGTCTGTCGAGAATGTGAGGGGGTGAAAATGTCAAATGCCAGCATGGAACCCCTGTGCTGTCTGGCCCTTCCTCTGTCCAATGCACAGCCTCTCACCACAGAGAGAGAGGAAAAAAGGGAAAGCAGTCTTGGCCTGGCCTGGCCTGCCCTATACAGACAGACACACACACACACACACACACACACAGGCACTCACACACTAACCACAGGCAGAGGGGGGAGCGGGCCATACCATAAAGAGACTGTCAAACGTGGCACACTGCAATCTTGAGAACGTCAGCAACAAAGACAGCACAAAAAAGCATGCCTCAAACGTCTAGACGTGTTTATACAAACCCATACACAAACACACACAAACACAGCAAGGATGTACGCCTACACACACACACACACACACACACACATAATCGCATACTCTTTCAGACTTGCCCTTTCTGAGACAGCAGCAAAGCTAACAAGAAAGAGAGGAAAGGAGTGAAAAGGGGAGCGGAAGACAGTAACAGGGAGTGAAAAAAAGAAAGAAAGAAAGACTGAGAGAAAGAGAGAGAGAGAAGGGGTGAAGAGAGAAGGAGAAAGGGAGCGAGAGGAGGTTCCTGTAATCTGGGGAGTCTCACCGCTCCCCTCGCACGCTTCGCATTCCCAGCATTCCATCAGTGGCCCATTTCAAAACCATCAACGGCGGGGCTAAAATAAGACGCCCCGACCGAGGACAGGACAGGACACAGGACAAACTCCACTGTAAGGAAGATGGGGAGGGGAAAAAGGGGCCCCGGAGCCTAAACCATCAGCTATCGAGCTCACAGAAAACTTCTCCCATGCTGGCCATCCATTGCCAGTATTGTGTGTAGTAGTAATGTGTGTTAGAGAGATGGCGGCTATGGCGGGCGGTAGCAGATGTGCTGTCGGCTATCCGACCAGGTGCATAGATGCAACAGAACACTGATGGAGTGTATGTCTAGTAACGGCAGCATCCATCTTATTTTTAAAGGGATGTTTTATGGCACCAACAGCATCAAAGCAAAATGCATTTGAGGGCATCAGCTAGGCTAGCACACTCAGGTTCAGATCTACCATATTTGCTGGACGTTTGCTTGTCACAACAAATAAATACCAGCTGGCTTTTCTGTAGGAAGGATATTATATGATGTCTTGCACTCAGGGCCCAATATAAAACCCCATGAAGGTAAACAGGTCATGATGCGTCACAGGCAATGACCGTTCTGTTCTGTGGGGGAAGAAGTAGTATCTGAATGTTCTTTCCAGTGCTTTCAAACACAGCCAACACAACAGACTCAGCTTTGGGCAATGTCCCACACAATCTAGGATCCCTAAAGTGATGTTCATTCTGTGGGAATAGCAGCCCCAACCAGACCCCTCCGGGTTTCTTTCCAGCCATCATATTACCAGATTAAATATTTAATTTGGCTCTTCCTGGAGAGCTGCGAATGCTGGAATCTGACTCGACCTGATCTTGGAGGTACATAAATCGCTGCGCCTCTCATCCCGCTCCCGCCTGCAGTCAAAACAATGTTTCTTCGTGTAAACGTGCAGATGTTTGGGTTGTAAAGACACAGCTAAAATTCCGACTAGCACGATCAGGGGAGCAACAGTTCCAGGCAACACTGCCAACATTACCAGCTATGCGCACGGTCGATTTTGACAAGACCTATTGCATTGAAAGCTGCATATTAGCCTACTCTCAAGATTTTACCCACATTTATAAGCCCCGCCATAAACATCATCCACACAAACCTATCTTGCTCGGATTAATCAGCGAACAAGTCTAAATGAGTAGCGTGGATGGCAATGAAAATGCCACTCATCAAGTGTTTGAGCACTTTGCAACAGTTGGCCAGCGGAAAGTGGGCAATGCTACTGACCCTGAGCTGACGACTTCTAAATAAATTCTTAATAGGCTGTAACGTGACATGGCACTTGCCCTTTTATAGTTTCTATTGCTTCTGGTTTTAGATTACCCTAGTCTTTGTAAAGTAAATTAAAATATCATCATCAACCTCGCTCGTACTTCTGGCACAAAAAACTTCTGGCAATCAACTGCTGTCTGCATCATTTCAAGAGAATTGTACCAAGCTGTTTGTTTAGTTGGTGATCGCCTCCATGACATTTAAAGCACGCTCATCAAGCGATTGTAGTTGCTACAAATACAGCAACATTAATGTGGTAATAAGGTTGCTCCACACATCACATCGCATCGCCGCGACAGGTTCCAAATCTGTAACAATGTTTCACAGAATGATAGCCTACATTAAGACTGAAATGTTTTAATCTTCCAGTTGTTGAGTTACATGTAGTTAAGTTGTCTCTCGCAATTCAGGTCACAAAACTTCATTATGGAGTGGGGTTTCGTGTGAATACACGACACAGAGAAATGCATAGTATGCCCATGTGCTGAAACACATTAAAGAAAATCCCACTTCATGGTCTTGCATTCAGTATTTCGGGAAACCTTAAAGAGGCTAATCGGAGATAGGCAACCAAAACAAAAACGGTCAACGCAATAGAGCAAACAGATTGCAACCCAAACACAAAATAGCTCACGTTAAGGGGACCTATTTAAATCGCTTAATGTTAACTGTATGATGAATTAGCTTAATTTAGCATAACCTATCGTTCGTTACTCACTGATTTGATTTTAAATACGAAGGTTAACGATTGTTGGACTGGCTTAAGACTCGTTGAGCAAATTATAACGCATTTCGTGGCGCCTGAGTATCCAGTCTTGGATATAGCGCGTTTTCACACGCAGACAATACAGCTAACTAAACAACAGACTAGCTGGTGACCATTTGTACATAAGTGTAATGACCTGCATTGAAGTCCTGGAATAGGCATTTAGGTTAGCTAGCTAGCTGGTCTTGTAAGTGGGCTATCTAACGCTAGGAACAGCAACGCCAGGGTTGCAACATTTCAGGTTTAAATTCTTACCTGTCAACCGCAGTTTCACTGGGCCATTTCTCCTCACCCCTTGATTAGACATGTCCTTCTGTGTTCCAGCTTGACGCAAATTTATAAAAAATATTTACAAAACATAAAGCTTGATAAAATATACCACCCTTTCCCCCGACTCCTTAGTTTTACAGTGAATGAGGAGTAATGGAGTCACGGCATTGTGGCCCGGATGTGCATAGCACTACCATTACCCTAACATTCGAGCTGCAACTCCGCAGAGGCGGCGAAAAAAAGCGAAAGAAAACAAACGACGAAACGTTAAAACTAAATGTTAACTTCTGGAAGCCTAAGAATATAAAAGCGAGAGTGCAATTCTACACCCAGAAATGAGCAGAGTATCCACGTTCACGCGAGACCTAAGACGTGCTCCTCTCCATCTTCGGAAGGTTGCAAGAACTGGTCGGCGCTCATAGGGGTGGCATTCTTGTTTGGAGCAGATGTAAAGTTGTGAGCTGCCCCTTTCCTCAGCTCCAACTCAACTTTGCTCTGCGCGCCATGGCGACTCTCTGCTGACCTCTCCTGCCTCTGTTGTAGAACTACACATATTTTTGATGACTAATGTCAAAGTTATCAATAAATCAGCAGTCAAAGTATTTGATTGTGGGAGACCATGCTCTTATTTACCTTGCACTCGTTAAACCTTCGGACCATTATGCGAAACAAATATGTATTCCAATGAACACGAGTTGATATATATTAAATATATTTTTTCTTTCGGTTCAAGAACTGTTTGATACATCACATAATCTTTCATTGTAGAAGCTTTTAGTCAGACAATCAACATATGTAGCCTATGTGCTCTGGGCAAACTGGACATTCCTCTTACAGGAGAAGTCATGAAAATGATCACTTGAACTCCAGAAGTGTCAGTGAGTCACAGAGGTTGATAAGACTAACAGAAACAGCTATAAGGTTGTGTCTAAAACCCACTATCCATTCTGAGCCCTTCACTGGCATTCATACTATTCCTAAGGCCTGTAGTATTCATTTGTGTTGACATCATGATGGTGTTTTCTTTTGACATCTACAGTAGAAGACAAAGATATCCAAGCACAAAACCACAACCGTAAGAGATTTTCATCCAGTATTTCTTATAAAGTTTATTTACAGGATTTATAGTAAAACAGCACAGAACATATGTACTTATGTACACAAGTGAAATGCAAGATGGTTACACATATATAAAAATAGAGACCAAGACATCGACACACAACGAAAATAGGAGTGTTGCTTAAAAGTTGAAAGTGCTTTGGTTCTCAGGAATCTGGAAGGCGTAGCCATCTGTGGTCATCTCCGGGGCAACGGACTCGTCCTCCTCATCCTGAAACACAAAGTTGCCATTACTCAACACCTGGGCGAAACGTTTCACTGCAGCACTGCTAAGCTGAACCCCAACGTCTCACCTAAGGCTCAAAAACATGAACCATCAGAGACTTCAGCTTCATAACTGGCCGATTCATGCCACTGGAGTCTTTGAGGGTTCAGATTTAGGAATGAGGCGGGGCATGGTTTGTCTATGCCTAAAGGCGAAATATCAATCATCCTTGTCATCCTCTGTACTAACAGCAGCAGTTCTACAGTCTATTAGTAAGGGCTATGGACTGTGGGGCCCACTGCAGATGTTTTTATGCTCACCTCATCTGAGAAGTATTTCTCAATCAGGTTGAGGGCAGCCTTGTAAACCATCTCATTGTCGTGGGACTGCAGCGCCTCAATCTTGTCCAGGCCGCCACATTCCTCGATCATCACACACACTTTCTCGGTCTCGCCAATCTTCTCTGCTGCCTGCTCACAAAACAACACACTTAGTCACTGACTGTTGCCTTGGGCAAAAGTGAAGAAACACAAACACAAAGTCTGACTTCAGATAGAGGATGAGAGTTTATCATTACTAAAGGTTGCGGCATGAGTTTTAAGGGAAGAGACAGACAGACAGAGCTTAGCAGGAAAATGCTGGAGATAGAGTTTAATGGACAGTCTGTCTCTTTGTCTGCAAAAACAAATGCAAGGCAATACACACAAATGCAGACAACCAAAGACTATTAAAGGTGTACTATGAGATCTTGCATAAGCAATTTCATTTTTGTCTCAAATCGTAGGCATCTCCCCTTGAATACATAATGAAAAAGTCCGGTCTCGGGAGATAACACAGGGGCTCTAAACGTCAAACAAACACTAGGGGCACAGGCTATGCCCAAAACATTTCAGCCAAACACCAACAAGAATGTTAGGGAAGGGGGTGAGGGTTAGTGAGCATGCACATATGGTTGTGGGGGGTGGGTTTGGCATTTTGATGTTTACATGGAACATCAACAAATGTGACATCATGCAGGATCTCACAGTGCGCCCTTAAAAACAAACTTACCAGGAAAATGTTGGTGATGGCATCCAAGATGACCAGGATGGTTTTACTCTCTTTGGCAGTCAGCAGGTTAATCAGAGGCACCAGCACATTGCACCTCACCATGTAGATCACCTGCTCAATATTACCCCCACTCGTGTAGTTGGTGATGGCCCACACAACCTCCTTCTGGGTTTTGTAGTCTCCCTGCAGACATGAAACAAAACAAAGCACAAACTCATTAATGCTGAGGACAAAACTCACTCACAATTTAGCATGTGATAGATTACAGGTATTCCAACCAACCCAAACAAATAAATGGAAACAAATATTTTCTACTCAAACCAGACAGAAGTAATCACCTAGAGTTATGCAGCACTCTAGACTATGGCATAGAAGTGAAAAGCAGATGTGGAGAAGTTTAACTGCTTCCAACAACCTAATCTAAACAGAATGCAATGAAGCCGTCCAAGCTTAAAGAAACAGTCAGTCATTACCACATGCAGGGCCTCCACCATCAAAGGCACCAGACCAGCATTGACGACCTCCTGGATCTGGGTGTCCTTCCCGGCAGTGATGTTGGACAGGGTCCAGGCAGCCTCCTTCTGGATGTTGCTCTTGTGGTGACGCAGGAGAGTGGGGAACATGGCCAGGGCACCAGCATTGAGCACACTCTGGGTCTGCTCGTCCGTCCCCGTTACAATGTTCCCCACGGCCCGCAGCGCTGGAGTCTGGGGAGGGAAAATAAACAGCCGAGTTGGGGACAGGGACGGACAGACGGACGGATGGACACACACAGACATATATAGGTTTAAAGGGGAAAAAAAAAAAAGATTTAGCAAATATAAACATATAGCCTGGGGAATTAAAGCTTAGAATGTCACTGCACCGGTACTCACTAAGGGTCATATTCATCTACCAGTGGCAGTGAGCCAATTAAAATAAAAGATACTTGGGTTTTAATCCATAGAACAAGTCCCTTACATTTTTTGTGCTCAATACAAGCAGCAACCAAGAAGTTTCACTTCCAGGGTCACTAATACTTTTGTTTTAAAGGGTTGCATTTGTTGAGGCAGAGACGTCATGGCTTCAGTGTTCGCTGCTTCCTGTCTGTGATTGCCATATGAGCTGCTGTGATCTGTGTCTTTTTGTGGTGTGGTATGCCAATGACACCTACAGCCCTCTGGTACTTTTTGTTTCCATTACTAAAACCATATGACATCAAAATTCAGCTTCCATTACTTATGACAATGATCTTTCAATATATAAAAGCACTTTCAATATATAAAAGCACTTTTTTGTTTGTTTTGTTCAGAATGTGAGCACTGCTTGATTTTAAAATTTGCTTTCATTGCCCTCCCTCAACGCAAATGATTAAAGGCATTAAAGCTTAGCAAAATGAAACAAAAACACCCTTATCCTTTAAACTTGACATTCTGAAGAAGAACTACGTCAAAGAGCACAAAGTTTCCTAGTTTCCCCCCCACTCAATCTTCCAGCACAGGAGGAAGCAACTCACCACAATGGTGATTTCCACGCAGGCCAGCAGCTGCACAAGCTGGGGCACGAGGCCAGCCTGCACCACCAGCTCGATGCGCTCGTTGGGGCCGTCGGTCAGGTAGGACACAGCCCAGCAGGCGTCGGCCAGCACCTCCTTGTCATTGTGATGGAGCAGTCTCAGCAGCGCTGGCAGCATCTGCTGAACAGCTGGCAGCGGCGGCGCCGGGTTCTTGTTGCGGCACAGGTTGGAGAGCGTCCAGGTGACATTCCGCAGGTACCCCGACTGCCATCACGAAACGGGGCGATAAACGGAGAGAAAAGTTGATGTTATGGTTTTTTTTCTCAACTTGAATTCACCACTGACTAACAACGTCAACAACACACTGACAAATTCTTCCCTCCAGAAAAGGAACTCGCAAATATCACTTACCGAAAAGATTGCCAAGTCAGGAACAGCAAGGAGAGTGAGAAGACCCTCGATAGCACCGTGCTTGATGACTTTATCTCTGTAGGTCGGACCATCACCTAGTTTTCACAAAAAGCGAAGTGAATTAGTTCCAACTACACGTTCATTAGACTGTAAGTGGAAAACTAATCTAATCCACTCTAAACTAATTTAATCCATCATGTCTAATCCATCATGTCCTACCTCCTTACCAACTTTGCTGACAAACCAGAAAAACTAGGCAGCACATGCAGCATATATGGTTCATTGAACACATGAAGCATGCAACGTATTATGGATCATGACATCTTGCAACTATGCATGCAACCCTGCTTGACTAGCCTCCAAAACACATATGGATAGTCTACAATTACTGCACACTGGAAATCGGAGTGCATTTCAACACAATGCTCATGGCAGGCAAGGGTGTCAGACGGGCTCTTCCAGCCCAAGCATATCTTGCTTTGTGAGAGAGGGGGGAGAAGGAGGGAGAGGCAGAGTGGGAGAGAGAGAGATGAAGAGGCAAGGGGGGAGTGAGGGTGAGGGTGAGGGTGAGAGTGAGAGTAAGAGACCCACCAGCAATGTTGCCCAGCGCCCAAATGGCTTGCTCACTGACATGAGGATGAGGAGAGGTAATCAGACTGACGAAGGCAGGGATTGCACCTCCGTCCACCACAGCACGGGTCTGTTCCGACGTCCCAGAGGCGATGTTGGTGAGGGCCCAGGCCGCTTCAAACTGCATGGGTGGGCAGTCAGGGCACCCCAAGAAACCCACAAACTTGGCGATCAAGCCAGCAGCTATGATGTTGTCGATGGGAGGTTGCCTTTCCCTCGAAAGCAGCTTCCTGTTGACAGGACCCACGCATGACTTCAATATGGTTCATTTTACAATAAACTGATGAAAAATAAGTTAAGGGTAGGATTCTACACAATGTGGCTGTGATGTGAGAAACACACGTGACAGCAATTAGCTGGCTGGATGTCGTGACCTGTGTCTGACCTGAGAATTGCAATGTCTGAACCACGTCCTACGAAAGTCAATGTACTTATATTGGGATTGGGGACAGCGTGTGAATTACCTGGCTGCTTGCGTGGCCTGTAACTGATTATCACGGCTTTGGCTATTTACGCCACTGACAATCTCCTCCACGGTCCAATGCTGCGCGGGCTGCAAGCAACAAAAAAGGATTAGCGAGTCAAATCGCTGTTTGATAGTACAGTGGCAGGGAAGGTCATAACGCAGACAGACAAGCACTTAACAAGGATTCACTCGAGGAGTACAATGACAGCAAAATGACAGTCCATAAGAGCTTTCAAAACGCTCGCAATCGGACACTATGACATCGCTTCATTATTAGACACCATGGTACTCCTAGGAAGGAACCTTGCCAGTTTAGTCATATGCGTACGTTTTGTATATCTTTCGATAAATCACTTAAATATTCCATCCATAATTATAAATTAGCATTACCTGCGCGTTTTGGTTTTTCTCTTGAAGTGGTGATGTGGCTTCATCTGGCAGGCTGCTGACATTTCTCCTTTTAAGAATCTGTTCGTCTTTCTTCGCCTTTCGAAGTTCGACATTTACTTCGATTCTTCTTCGCCTTAATTCCTGTGATCATACATACAAATATCAAACTGGTGCTGAATACCACCATTCGGCATAACGGCTGGGAACAATGGTAGCTAGCTTGTTAGCAGTGATCGCTAACACAATGTTCAGAGAGTGTCCGAAAGCACACTCACAGTTGCATCTTTTCCCTTGTTTTTGAACTGGCCGAGGCGCGCGGGACTCTCACTTGCATTAGACATGTCTTCTGTTTTTATCTGGAAAAAGAGACAAAGTAACACTTTATTAATAGAAACACGTATGTAACAATGTCTCAATTCCTCAAAAACATTACATAAAATCATATTTCCGGCAGGTTTGTCAGCCACACATGTGGTCTCTGCGGAATGCCACCAGAATGGCAAGAAATTTGCCAATTTGATCACAAATATGTCACTTATACATACTTGGCGTGTTATTATGAAAATGTAAATGACATAGTAGCACCTCTACGCATATATTTCTAACGATTCCCTATTCTAAAACTTCGTATGAGAATGCGCGCTTACCGAGCTGATCCTTCATGAAGCAAGTGACGTATATTAAGGATACCACCCTTTAAATTCTTAGTTATTTAAGCATTTCATTGGCCGATTCGAGTACAAGCACCATCGGCACCATCCTATTGGCTTCGTTTGAAATGGTTCGCGGCCTTGTACTGTACTATCGCGAGATGAAATATGACCCTGCTGAGAGTGAATGTTGCAAGAGCGCCTCAGCTTCCAAGATATTTTAAAATAAACGCAGCCGCGACATAGCGTTAGCTCCATCTTCATTTTCGTCTGGATTGTCGAGGTTTTGACAATGAATACAGAGAACATCGAGCGAGTATGTCAATGGCTATTTTTAAACTGAACTTCCTGGCAACGAGAACGTGATGACCCAGTGGCCTAATGGATAAGGCATCAGCCTCCGGAGCTGGGGATTGTGGGTTCGAGTCCCATCTGGGTCGTTTATTGTGCAAATTTTAAATCTTTACATGCACGTACCTAGGTGTCATGGTTAGCACACCAGGATACTACCAACTCGAAAGTGCGAAGAGTGTCCAGTCAGTAGCGCCATCACGGCAAGGGTGTAAGAGAAAAGTGACTCCGGCGACTTTTGCAAACACAAATATGGGCAACTGCATGGTTTAAATACTTCTCTCCCAGTATTTATTGTCTCATAAACAATTATTTTCCTCCATTATATGATGTTTTAGCTTGCCCAAATTACCTCGTCTTTTCGGAGACAATTAGTGAGTGAACACATGAAGCGACAAGGCCATGGGCTCATAGTGTCGTCGATATTTATTCGACTTTTGTGTCATATTAACATTGTCATAGCTTTTGTTAATATTACATAAGAATACTTATGGTCCACATGGGCTACTCGTCTACTGGGGTAAGTGATGTCCTAATGTTACTCGTGCTCTATCCGGTAGGGGGCAGCTTTTTAAAAGAAATGCACAATTAATTTAGGGGCCGTTTACACATACCCGGGTATTTGTATAAACGCAGACATTTGTCTTCGTTTGCACCTTTCGTTTATACACAAACGGAGTTTTTTTCCTTAAAAACGCATCTTTATAAAA
>JAVQKI010230621.1:0-11818 GCA_036025975.1 Nematalosa erebi
CTCATTGAGGAAGAGTGTCTGTTATCCATCTCACATTTGTAGAATGACATATACCAATGACAGGCTACACTGTCTTGCATGGCTTGTATGCTGTCCCACCCATCAATTATTAAAGGATAAAATCTGTTTATCATCCAAGATAATACAAACTCTATTGTGAATACCATTACGACAATTTAGCAACAATATCAGCAGTTATTGGCTAGGATACTACAACTATAAATTCCTTCAGACTGAGTGAGTGACTGACTGAATCTGTGTGTGTGTGTGTGTGTGTGTGTGTGTGTGTGTGCTCACCCTGTAGCACCAACACTCGGAAAGGAACGCGTAGCAGCTTGATCGGAGAGTTGACCCTTTGGCATCCGATGGTCAGTTTGTACACATACTTCACCGCCTGGCCCCTGAAACTCGGTGGACCGTCTGTGGGGACAATCTCACTGTAGCAATCTAGATACGGGGGCGGGGGGGGGTGGGGGGGGGGCGGTTACAAAGAGGAAGGTGAAACGTGAAAGGTGTTCAAACTGGTATGTTCTATAGTGTATGTGCCAGCCAACAGTATCACTTCTCTAGTGTTTCACACTTATTGCCCTAGCCTGTGGCGGCTCACTGTTGTATCCCACATCATGTTGTATTTTGTAAATAATGAATTGCCCAAAGAATCTGACATCTGCTCGTGAAAAGCTCAGACAGGGAGATGTATATGTGAGTGGTCATGGAGGAAGAGTGTATGAGTGTGTGTCTGGTTTTCTTACAGGTTTTGCTCTCTCCTGGATCCAGGCGTAAGTCACAGAAGAGGATCTTTGGTGGCGTGTCGAGGATACACTGCCCCCTCTCTCCTGAAAAAGAAGTGAAGAAAAGGGAAGAGAACATTTGTAGAAAATTTGAAGAAAGGGATAATCAAAGCAGGGAGAAACATTGGTTTGCTACGTGTACTCGAATCAGCAGAAATCGTGAATCTACTATGACAACCTGGAAGCCACATATATGTGTTCAATTAAGGCTGTACAGTACAGGCCTTGGCTCTGTAGGCCTTTGCGACTGTAAACAATTTATTTTTTAATTAATTTAATTATTCTAAAAAACATTACAGTATTTTAGTAGTAATACAGCACAACACATCATGGCACACACATACATTTGACATACACTGATCTTTCTATCTATATTATATAGCTTTAAGTTGTTCAGATAATAGAACTGATATTTTTCTCAACTTCCTGCATTTCATCCTTACATAATACTCTCAAATGAACATTTTTCTTTTTCCAACATCTACAGTCAAACCCAAATCCGCTGCTCCTATTGACCTCCTTTTGTCATGCAGCTTTCCAAGCTGTTACTGAGTGGAGATGAAAACGCTTGTGCAACAGAGAAATTAATCAACCCAATTGGTTTATTTAGTCATCATGATATGTGGCAAACAGCCAGTTCAACAACCTAGACAAGCTGAGGAAAACGCACAAATGTAAAGTATTAAATGTTACGGCCTTTGTGTGTTTCTTTTTTTTTTTTAGATTATATTAACAAAGTTCTGGAGCCCATCCCCCTAAACAGCAGATGTTCTTTTGCAGCAGCGCTGTTCCCAAAAGGGTTTAAAGGATGAAATAGTTGGATTGTGAGGTACTTAGTGCGTATAATACTTTACAGGCCAATTTCCAAGTCTCCAAGAGTCTCCACCCCCCTCTCAAAAACAATAAAAAACCCAGCCCTGAGAATTATTCTTCCATACAAGCAAAGTATTGCACATAGTCAGAAACAGGCTCTATCAATATTGTGTAAACAACGTCTCTTAAGGCCCAAAAAAACAATGCTGCAGATGTGGACATGACAAAGTAGGAGAACATGCAGTGTGTGTGTGTGTGTGTGTGTATGAGAAATAGGCCGAGTGATCGACATAGAGTGACTGAAACAGTGTATTCGAGTCAGTGAGAGAGTGTTTGTGTGTGTGTGTGTTCTGACCTCTGCTGGGAATGAGTACGGTGTCGCTCTCAGCCTGCACATCCTGTTTGTTGCCCTGAGATGGCAGTGCCACTCTGCTCTCACTGGCATGGAACTGGCAGTGAATCTGAGCACTCGCCCATGCCAGCATCTCACTGGCCATAGGAAAAGAGAGGAACACATGACAGTCACAATCATCACTGGAGAACACCAGATAAAAGGTTTTAAATGTAGGCTAAGCGATGCAAAGTGACTAGTAACACTTTTTGAAACATTCGTCTGATAAATCTCCATTCTCTTAGAATACTGTATTTAAAATACATTTTTAAAATAAAGCTGTCTCTTCAGATGGCCGTGGCTCCTTCATCTGAAACCAGTGTGGGGGCAGCCTGTTTCTCTAACAACTACAAAATACTTTGTGGTGTTTCTTTAAGCCCTGAGGGACAGATGGGCCATCTCTCCATCCTGTTTAATACTGGTTCAAATAAGTTGCTTTGGGAGACGTACAATTGTGTGCGAAAGTTTGGGCATCCATGGTCATGATCATTATTCAAATTGAAAATACAATATGCATCATAACAATAACAAACATGCATAAACATGTACTTCCAAAAAAGGAATCTGTAAGACTCAACTTTGACAAGGTTTCCAGTATCTACAGTACAACCCAACAGAAGGATGTAGGCCTACCCTCCATCAAGCTTCGCAGTTTCAACAATCCAAAATATGTGGCTACATAAATCACTGGTCCTCTAAGGGACAGACAATAATCAAAGCAGACAGGACGGTTCTCTCATTTTACACTGTCCAATTAAGTGACACATATGTTACAATATAAAGCAGCTCAATCTCAAATTGTGATAACTTTATCCCAGACGATGCTTACGATAGTCACTGAGATCAAACTGTAGTGACGAGAGGCTGATGCCAAACGTACCTGCTAGCCGAGGTGGATAGATGAGACATAGGGTTGGTGAACGTGATAAGGCACTCCATGAGCTCCCCGGTTAGAAACACCGAGCCGCGTGCCATGGAGGCCACCACCTCGATCATCTGGCCGACATACAAAAGACATTAACCGGAGAACCATCAGATAGGGTTACAACTAGGTATCAAGTACGACAAACATTAACGAGCAAGTGGCTAAGCCATTGTATATGTCAGTTGTAATAAGCCATCGGTTCTCTCTTTACCAACTTACCGCCGTGGTCCACCATGCCTTAAACTTTAATATTAGAGGTGATAGACAAATGAAACGCTCAGACCTTTTTACACATATCAACACCCAGCGCACCGGCGGTGGCATTTCAAGGTAACGCCACGTACATCATCTCACAGTGTGAAGCATTAGCTATGAACTAGCCACCTTTGCTATGACATCATAACAATCAAGAAGGTGCGAATAGACGTGACATACCGTTACATGGGACTACGTAAGATTGATCCAAATCACCCACTAATACACTGTTAGCATTTAAATGTCCAAGCTAAACCACATCAGCAGTGCTACGTTTTGCTACCGTGGGCTAACGTTACCTCACACATTAGCTCGCTTAGCAAATTCGTCTTGTTCGATACCCCTATACCCTGTACCCTGTCCGCCGGTACACACTAACGTCTTACTACCAAAAGAGGTTACCTTTGAGTTAGTTGTAACCAGCTATCAGCTGGCTAGTCTTCTCAACATTAAAGTATGGATACAAAAAGTAAATGACCGGTGAAAAAATGTCCAAGTTGGCTACATCTACTCAGCTGTGATCAAGCCATAGACAGCAGTCAGCTCAAAACCAAAACAAGACAACATAATATCCTGCACTACCAACAGCTGTCACTACGTTTTCAAAAACGACGAGTCTTAAATAGTTTTCCACCTCAGTGCATCCAGTGGCCGTTAAACTAATCCCATTCTATACCTTGCACAGATTATATAAAATGAATTATAGATGAACACGGGCAATCATACTAATAATTTGAAATATTACCTTACCTACCTGTATAAAACTGAGTAACTTTATGGTTGGCCCATTGAAAACGTCGCCGTGGCATATGTGACGCACCACATTGTAAGAAATAGGAGGGTTAAAATATCATTGATGCTTTCTGAGGGAAACAAATATCAACTTTTTATTTTAACAATAGAAACGTAACTAAAATATCTCATGACATGACATTATAGACAGTAATATGACTATGTACTATTAACGTAATGTGTATACTGTTTTGTTTTTCCCTACAACTCCCCCTTATTTCACCAGTTGGTGTGATCTGAAACGGGATTACTTGTTTCATGTTCGCCCAGGCGGAGTGATACCCTGCCTGTGGACATTTAATGGGAGGGATGGGTGTAACTGCTGAAATTGTTGAAGCTAATATAAGAAAAAACCACCCATGTCGCTCGGTTACCTTTTCCATTCAGTCACTAACTTACTAGCCGACTAGATATGGAGCAATTAGCAGCAAGCCCTGAAAGATCAGAAACACAGGGAAAGTGGTCCCAAGCCTTGTTTGACAGTAATGTGAACTTGCCTTGATTACAAACGAGTTTAACGTTAGTTAGCCTACTTTTACCTTTGCTATCCATACGTTGGGATAAAGGTTATGTATACTTTTGAAATGTCTTTAGCAGCTAGGCGCGGGAATTTGGATTTAACGTTTGTAGTTGCATCCAGCCAAGCCACTATCGTCTGAGCCAGCATCATCATCTGTACTGAGAAAACTGGATTTTGACAGGTGTGGTTGGTTGCTTTGACAAAACAACTGCTTACTTAGTGCTGTTAAGTTGCATTGTTAGGAGAAGGTAACTGAGTCTTTCTTCTAAAGCAAAGGGAGCGGATGTTTTAGTTTCGGCAAATAACGTTAATTGTGGTGTACTGACCGTTAGTTCCCTGTCTGCCTGTCATAACAGTGTCCACTGCATGTCATGTAGGAGAAAGGTTAGGTCAGTTACCATTAGTTTTGACTATTTCAGCTAAAGTTACCAATTTTCACATAATTGTATCCCATGAAATGTGATGCCAGTTGTTGAAATTCATACCATTGCTTAGGTGCTCGTCACATTCAGTAGGGAGCGCGCATTTTATGGTTTTTCCTGCTTGAGGTCGCTTGACTTGTTTGTGTTTGTTCCAGGTATTTTCACATCGACGTCTGAGAGACAGTAACAGTGACAGTCACGGCAACCACTTATGATATAAACACTGGAAATCGGGTCATTAACTTCGTCTTTCACCTTGCCTAAGTCCTACCAGAAGGACCCTACTCATCACGACGAAAGGTGACGCTGACACCTGCCTTGACATCACGCAGACTTGTGGGTTAAATGAACGATGGAGTCATTAGACCAGACGTCTACCCCAGAGCTGATGGGACGATATGTCTCATCGGAAATGGGGTACGGTGTTCCAGAAGAGGGATGGAGGATCTGTCTGGCGCATGAGTTTAAAGAGAAGAGGAAGCCTTTCCAGGCCAAAGATGTTTCGCTCTCTAACATAATGGAACACGTTGGCCTTGGGATCAGGTAAGCATCGAGTAGCACGACCAAGAATAAGTAACCGGCTGTGCTCTCTGTGGCACGTTTACGAAGTACTTTGAGTAAAAACCCATGCGGCGCTGTCACCTACAGCATTTGCACGGTGGTCTTTTTTTTATCATTATGAAATTAGGGTCACCATTACTCTTTCTTCTTGGAAACTTGGCAGATTCCATATTTCAATGTTTCACCTATGGGTTTTACAGGTTATGGGGAGGGCACGAACCAGATTTGTATCCAAACAAAACTTGTTCCCAAAGCCACTGCTATTGTGTTCAACAGAAACCTGCCAAAGGGATTCGACTAAAGCACCCGGCCAATACAATGGCATAGTTTACCTTTGGAGGCCTCCCACCGCGCGCGTGTGTGTGTGCCCGCGCGCGCTTGCTCGCAATCCCACCCCTCACCCTGCTTTATCTATACAAATCAGTCGTCAGGCAGCATACCTTTGCTACTTTACATGTCAGTTTGCACTCCTACCCTGTGGCTGTGAGTTGCTAACCTTGCTCCTCTTTGCATGATGAGAGTGAAGGTAACATATGAGGATTACACAGCCACATTTTCTTAAGAAAGATCCCTGTTTTTGCGTCATTACTATCTCTTTAAAGAGGAAGACTTTATGTCCTCCCCGTTGTCATGGTGGTCAGAGTTAATTGGTCATGTTATCAGGTCATTTTGACATTCATTCTCACGTTGTGAGAATGGACTCTGGTAATAATTAATTACAGGAGATTAGCTGCCATGAACTTGGCTTCACACAAACACACACACACAGCATCAATGCGGTAATCAGACCGACTCAAACCCTTTTATGACCTGGATTCGCACAATTGTCACTGTTTTCTGTGCAACCTTTAAATAATATATACAAATATGATGGCTAAAGAAAATTATCGCTCTCTCCCCACCCTGGCTTTGTTTCCTCATTCACAAAAAAACACGTGCACTTTCACCGACACACAGATTGTCACATACCCTACACCAGGGGTCTCCAACAGGTAGCTCGGGATCTACCAGAAGTTCGGCAGCTGCTTCAGAGTAGCTTGCCAGAGGGTCAAAGGAAATGTAAATAAATCTCATAACATAGTCACAAAAGGTATTCAAACTGTGCAAATCTCTATGAAATCAAATTTAAAAATCCTGCCTTTTGTATCGGTTTGCTACAAAAAAAATCCCAATTTTACTATTTTGTGAGGAGAAGTGATGTTGGTAGTGCACACCAGGTTTGGCCATAACTATGGAAAATTAATACAGCACAAATTTGGTTGCCACTTTAGATGAGTGTTTGGACTTCGCTGCAAATGGCAGATAGTATAGGATGTTAACATTTATGATGATGTCAACGTAGCTCTTGGAAGATCAAAGTTGGAAACCCATGCCCTACACAGAGCTGCTGTCACAACACAATCCCTAGCTTCATCTTTCAATATCCCACAGCTCCTGTCTGCTCTTGTTGTCTGTCTGAATCAGCTTGTGTGTGCAGAGCAGTTTCCATCCAGCTGTGATCACTCTTGCTCACATGAATGCAGAGACAGACGGGGGAAGATGGTGCGTGGGTATGACAGTTGATCAGAGTGACACAAAACCACCCACAACAATGCTGCCTCTATGTGCTTTAGACATGGAGTGAGGCTTGAGGGTGGGCTCTGGAGAAGGGATGTGGTTTTGTTCACTAGGGCCGTGGGATGACGTGCCATCAGAACATGGTATTGTGGGGAAATTGTGTCATGGTCATGTCAGGTAAGGACAGTGGTTGAAAGTTCAAATGTACTTACAAAGCATATTGTCATACATAGTTGTCATACAGTGTGGTTCTGTCCAGCATTTCTCAGCACTTCTTTCTGTTAATATGTGATCAGAGGATGAAAGGATAAATGTGGTTATGTGGAGGTTAAGAAATGGGAGCAGTCCCATAACCCAAAACGGATAAAATCTGGTGTTGACCTTAAATGGATCCCTGGCTTGTTAGACATGTCGGCCTTTTTTGACCTTGGCGTCAGCTATATAAATGCTGTTAAAAAACACTCACAAACACATGTTTATGTGGAGGTTACGAAATATAAGCAGTCCCATAACCCAAAACGGATAAGATCTGGTGTTGACCTTAAATGGATCCCTGGCTTGTTAGACAAATCTGCCTTTGTTGACGTTGGCGTCAGCTATATAAACGCTGTTAAAAAACACTCACAAACACGTTTTCGGTTTTATGAAAAGTTTTAGAAAATCTTTCACTTGTAAACTGCCGTAAACTTGTTGTTTGTGTCACATACCTTCTGGGTAAAAATTGACATCACAAGATACTATTGATATGGTTCCACTCCTCTTTTTCCCTCACTTCTCTTATTGTCTTCCTTTTCACATACATTTCGAGTATTGGCTTCCATGTTGTCCTCCTGATTTGCGGTGCGCTCGGGTTAAAACATTAAAGCCTGGACAGAAGTGTTCATTACGTTTCCAGACCATTTTCTGTGTAGGACATCAGGTTAGATGCGCTCTCCACCTTGACAGGCCTCTGCTGATTCTTTAATAGCGGGACAGTGTTGCCCTGCTTCCTAATATGACTATATGCTGTTGTTGTAGTTTTATATAAAAGCCCAAAATGCCCAATTTAATTTCTTTAATTTAATTAGTTTCTCCTTGTTTCTTTTTGTTGACAACTCTTAATGTCAACTCTTAAAGGAGAAATCCGGTGTTAATTAATCCATAGCCCTGTTGTTGGAGGTCAAAAACTGCTGTCAGTAGGAAAAAGAGCGAGAAAATTTGATAAAACATGACCTGGCAACTAACACTAAGTCAATGGGTCAGAGTAACTTACTTTCAGTTTCATTTCTCTATGCCCCTTTCACTGAACAAAAGTTATTGGTTAGTTATTCAGTCTGTGTTGCATCAAATTTTCTGGTTCTCTTCCCAACAGACAGCATTCAGTGACTTTGGGCTATTGACTGATTCACATCACACACATGTGGCATGTCTTTCAAAATTTCAGTTAGCTGCTTCTCGCTGCTCCTGACTACTTGATCTCTACTGCAGAGTCACGATGCTCTGCTTTGATTGGTTAATCGTGTCGTGTTTGATTGACTAATTTGCATAAAGTTAAGCAGAGCCCAACTTCTTTAGCGAAGGAACTACTCCAAGCCATCTTCCGACAATCCACTAGCAAGAGACAGGAACTCCACTGCCACGCATAGCTACACATGGCCCACGTTCCTCTGAACACTTTATGTAGGCTAGTTTTCAAACACCTTTGCTGTTGAGTGGTTGAATCATGATGGTCTTCCCCTGTTTATATAACCATGTGTTTGTGTGCAGGTATCTGAAATGGTGGTATAGAAAGACCCAGGTGGAAAAGAAGGCACCATTCATTGACATGTTTCGTGCCTTGCCTCTGCGGCAGATTTATGGTGAGTACCAACATGTTCAGATGTTAAAGGACAAATCTGGAATCAATTAGTCCATATTCCTGCAGACAGATGGGGTCAAAAGAAAGTGAAACTTCCCTCCCCTTATCAGTTAGTATTAGCTGCCGTTTTGCTATTTGGTCACATTGCACCTGGTCAACGTGAACCAATGCGGGTTGATTCACTCTGGATAATCCCTTTCATACCAGCAGAAATCACTAAAGAAATGTTACTTTGTGATGCAGTATTGTTGCTTTAGTTTCTGATTATAAAACTGAATTAATAGTTTGTCGACTTGCATGCACAACACCACACTCCACAGAAGTCCAGCTTCACTAGTAGACTAGAGGTTAGTGCATCATCATCTTTATGAACAGTGCCTTAGGCTCACAAAACTAGGATCACAAATTTAGAGGGTTACAGGAAAAGCCTGGTAAAAATTACCCATCACCCATCACCCAAATCCTGTTGTCTGAGCTCATCGAGTGCTGTCTTTAGGGAGAGGAATAAAAAAACAGTCTTTTCCAAAAACCAATAATAATCTCTTGTTCCAGGTGCTCCACTGGGAGGTATTGGGGGAGGTACCATCACACGTGGCTGGCGGGGGGAGTTCTGCAGGTGGCAGCTCAACCCTGGAATGTACCATTACAAAACTGTGATCGTTAACCAGGTATAACCAGTTAGCAAAATCCGTAGATGTTAAGACATGCTCTTTTATACAGGTAACTCCTGCTCTGTCAGAATGGTGTGGTTTTGTCACTGCCTGGGAAGATGGGAAACACCTGGTGCCATGAGTCCCACACAAGTCAGAGAAAAACAATCTGCTGAATCACTCTGTGCTTTTACTCTCAGAAATGTACACTGTGACATTATAGCAGGAAACCAGCAAGAATGTTCATGCTTTGAAGTCAATAGGGCACAAAGTTGTGCCAGTAATGAACAATCATGGATAAACATACTGTGTTAAAGAAATACAAAACAAGTCTTATATCAACCTTAGCCTGAGCATATTGTGGACTTAAAGGCACAGGTGTTTTTGATCTCCTCAAAAAAGCTCTTCTTTCAAAGGCACTGGTCATGGACCCTCTGAATTATTCAACACAGGAATACTGCAACAGTTGCTAATGTCACAATAGTGTGTGTGTGTGTGTGTGTGTGTGTGTGTGTGAAAGGACTAGGTGTGCCCTACTTGGCCTGCAGCTTGTTTACTCAAGTTCAAGCAAACATTTGCTTTGGTCCAAAGTTCTAGCGCTGATAAGTCTAATCTTCCCTCATTTCCGGGTGTGGCTAATAATATTCCTTTATTCCTCATCTTGTTTGACCTCAGTTTGACCTCCTTCTCACACTCTTCCTTTATTCTTTCTGTTTTTCCCCCTCTTTGCTCACATCCCTCTTTTTGATATAGTTCTCCGCCTGCATTTCACTCATCCTTTCATCTGTTCGTCTTTACTAATTCCCTGATTTAGTTTAGTTTACAGTCTGCCAACAGCTAAAATGCCTAGGGTGTGCCAGACTACAATTGCTGTGAAAGGTGGCTCCTTAAATGAAAGCAAATTTTGAAGAACACATTTATTATTTCAAATAAAATCATGAATTATATCTCTAACTAGGGCCTTGTTGATTTGCTGTGTTTCATTTCAGTTCCCCCTGAAAACGATGACCTTTCCAAATGTTCCCAACCTTTTGAGCTGTAGTGTATATCCCACTCTTCCCTCCATCTGCTCTTCTTTACGGGCCCCCCTGATGTTCTGTTTAGTTTACAGTCTGCCTACGGCGGGGAGGTCAGACCGTCTACCAGCAGGTGCTCAGTGTTGAACACCCTCCAGCACTGCAGGGCTGGAACTGGGGTTTCTGTGGCGAGTATGCCTTCTACAACGCCCTCTATCCTCGCGCCTGGACCGTTTACGACTTGCCTGGCCAGAATGTCACGCTCACCTGCCGACAGGTTTCCCCCGTCATTCCACACGATTACAAGGTATGTACCCCACCATTACTCTCATAGCCCCAACTTCTTATCTCCCTCCTCTAACATTTTCGTTGGCTTCCTCTCTCCTCTCCCTGCAGGACTCCAGTCTCCCAGTGGGGGTGTTTGTGTGGGACGTGGAAAACAGGAACGACTACGATCTGGACGTGTCCATCATGTTTACAATGCTCAATGGTTCGGGCCACAAGGACGACAAGAGCGGGGGACACTGGAATGAACCATTCCACCTGGAGAAGGAGGGGGAGGCCGTGTCTGGGGTGATGCAGCATCACTGCACACCTGCAAACCCCTACACACTCTGTATGGCAGCCAGGGAACAGGTTTGTGTGTGTGTGTGTGTGTGTTAGAAGTACACTTGTATGACACTGCTTGAAAGCTGACTGCATCAGTTTATCAGATTGAGTAATAATGTACCTGGGTCTGAAAGATGAGTAAGCAATGCAAGACACAAATGACTACATCACTTGGAAGAGCGTTCCCTGACTTTATTCCCTGCAGGTTTGGGTGTGATCTAATATTATTGTTGTGTGTGTGTGTGTGCATGTGTTTAGCCTGACCGGGACGTGAGTCACCAGACAGCGTTCAGCCCGCAGGGGACGTGCAGCGCCTTGTGGACGGATCTCATCACTGATGGACGCCTGGACTCACCAACAGGTCAGTCACGACAGATGGGATACTCATGGCTCTCTACTCTATCTCTCTCTCAGACACACACACACACACACACACACACACACACACACACACTCACTCAGTGTATTACCTACAGCAACTATCTGATCAAGCAAAAAAAGCTGTCTCTCTCTCTCACACATCACACACACAGTTTATTATCGACAGCAACTATCTGATCAAGCAAACAAGCTCTCTCTCTCTCTCACACACACACACACACACACACACAAATAAGAACACATATACTGCACAGTATATCACAAAAGCGTGTACACTCCTCACATTTTTGTAAATATT
>JAVQKI010230700.1:0-12892 GCA_036025975.1 Nematalosa erebi
CTATCTATCTATCTATCTATCTATCTATCTATCTATCTATCTATCTATCTATCTATCTATCTATCTATCTATCTATCTATCTATCCAATTGAACATGTAAGACTTAGATTGGTGATTTAATCTGAAGACTCTAATCTCACCAATGCAGTTTCCCACAGCATCCTGGAAGTAGCCCTCCTGACACTGTGAGTGGGGCAGGCAGCTGAAGGACCCTGGCTTATTCTCACACCGAAACTCAGCACCGCAGTTGTGGGTTCCGGTTAAGCACTCATTAATATCTGGCGAGGGAATGGCATGATTAGTTAGATTAGATAATTAACGACTCGCTGATATTGGAATTCACAGAATACATTGTTTTTTTTGTGAATTTTCTAGAATTTACCCTTGCAGAGATTTGAATCTGTAAGCTCATAGCCAGTGCCACAGCTGGCCAGTCTTTGACAGCGGAAGGAGCCCTCTGTGTTGATACACTGCTCCCCCTGCTGGCAGGTTGAGGAGCCAACCAGACATTCATTCACATCTGTGTGCTCAAAGAGATCAGTCAGTCACTAGTCCAAACACGACAGGCACCTCTGATTATTGGTCATCTAAGAGTTTATCTGACAACTCACCATCACAGCTGAATCCATCTGGCTTAAGCCTGTAACCCTTAATGCATCCACAAACACCATTTCCAACACATAGCTGAGAGCACTTTAACCCTGGGAAAGCATGCATAAGCAGATAATGGGTTGTATTAGTTGTAAAGGCCTATGCAGATTTCAACATTTCCCAATACTAAGCAATACTTGTGTTGACGACAAGAACAAGAGTACCTTGACATGCTGCTCTGATTTGCTCCTTTTCAGGAGGTCCTTCAGGACTAAAGTTGAACACTCCTGAGAGAAGGACATAAAGGAGTTAATGACAGAAACTGAAATCATATTTTAGTTGCCTCTCTTGTTCTAGGTCTGCATTTTGTTTTTGCAGTATGCCAAACTGTAGCCTACTGAATATTCCACAGTTCACACAGAATATGCATGGTGAGCAACTCATCCAAGGCTTCATCTTACGCTTGGCAGTACAGTATTAAATCAGTTAAAAAAATCATCAAATATTGACCCTAAATACAGCTCAAGCCAAAACCTTAAGAGGACTTCAGATGTTTTAATAGTACATAATATCCAAGATTTACCTTTTTGACTAGGGGTGTTACCCAACTCTATGGTGCAGCAGTTTTGAGCCAGCTGCTGACAGTGTTTGGTAACTGGAATGCTCAGGTGACAGCTTTGGGCTTCTCGTTTAGCCTCGATACCCAGCATGCAACAGTCACAGCACCTCTGCAGAGAAGAAATGTGTTACATCTGTTACTAAAAAACAAGGATGCTAATAAAGTAGAAAAAGTCAGAATACAAACCTTTGCGATTCTTCTTCCCATTATATTCCCACTGAAGACATACATCTCACAAGTTTCATGTTCTTTTGCCTGATGTGAGCCCATGCTGCAGTGAAGGTCCTCCATGGCTGCCACACAGCACTGCTCTTGTGCAATCCTGCCAGGGTGGAAGAACATGAGCACTACTGGAAACTAGGCCACAGGAAGGGCCTCAAGAGTTTGCAGTAGAATAGTTAACAAGAAAAGTCCAGAACACACTAACAGAATTTCAAGACCAGATTCAAAGCCTTGTAAATGGATCTTGTAAATGACAGCAACTGCCGCTAAAGATTAATCTCTGGCTAAATGATTACCATTTCAAAACAGAAATGTTTCTTGCCATCTAGCCCATATGCTCCTTTAAGAAACTACCATTTTTCTTTGTTGTTCATGCACAGACCCAATCAGTGCACGAACTGAATTTAAAAACCCTGATCCGCTTTAAGTCACACAATTACAAGATGTAGGCTAGTTGACAGTCAATTATTTTTTCAAATGAACACTGAGTAGGTCTAAACTTAAGCTGCCTTATTTTAAATAGCACATCTTGACATTAACCATGCTTTGATTTTAGGACAACCCTTTAGACACAGTCTGCATGCATTTCTGGTAAAACTGATTGGCTACTCTGACATCATGCTTGCAGTATTTCTTGCCACATGTCAAAAGCTGCAGAGCTTGTCATTCAGAGAAGTACTCCTCCTTTACCATAGTGTTTACAACTCTCATTATGTACCAGTGGGAATCCAGGTGTTACCTGCAGCTGCCAAAGCTGGATATTACAGGGAGAAGTGCACAGTCTTGTCGGGCTTGAGCACGTTCCCTCCCATCCTTACAACACTCCTGCACAGACGGCTGCCGAAATCCTGAAGTTTTTGAATAAAATTGTTACATTTTGTGTGTGTCCAGAAACTACAGGTGAGGCTAACGTGCTGGCATTTGACACGAAATAATTAGGTCTATTTCCTGATCTCTGGTAGAAAGTCATCAGCTGCACAAAATCATTAACATATAGTCTGCTAATAAAATGTGATTGTGTTTATTTATCAATGTCTTGCATTTTTATCTTACCTTGTCCTGTCAGGCCGCAGCATAACGACACAAACACTATTATCCACAAATGCATGACTATTGAAGTAGGATTAACCACTGACATGAGATGATTTTAAGTAATGTCAAAGTACAGTACGTCGACTTTTCACCAACAGTCAGTCACCAACAAACTACGCGTCTGGCTGATGCGACTGAATGACGCAGGCTGTCCGTATGGATGGTTCATGGCTTCAGCTGAAGGGTCTTTAGGGGAGTCAGTCCCTCCTCTGTTATCAACGCCTAATATCGATAACGTCACTATCTTCAAAACACTGTGCTTTCCCCCCGAAAATCACTCATGTCATTGACAGTGGATGAAGTGAATCTACTCAACGTGATTACATTAACTGGAACAAATAGCAGAGAGGTGCTGTGCATAGACCAGAGAGACAATGGCACAAGCTCACAAATCAACTTTTCATTCATTCACAGTGTTGGGAATGTTACTTTGGAAAAGTAATGTTCCAATTACAAATTATTCTAAATTCAAATTAATCTTAAATGGAGCCAAATAGTAAACTATGTCAATCCCTTTAATAAAGTAAAAGTTGAGTACTTTCCTAAATTTTGAATTATTCAACTGTAGTCCATTTTCAGTTTTTGAAACCTGCCATTATTCAACAGTCTGACTGCTGTCAAAATCCTTTTAAACTCCATCAACACAGCCACAGCAGTGTCGGACTTAAACTTAAACACTGCTTTACTGTTAGATCATGCTGATCATAATGCCTATATTTGCTAAGTTAAATATTTGACATGTAACATGTAAGTTAGAAAATCACTAACTACGTTCTATTTGTGTGGGATTTGTTGTATATATGTGTGCCTGCTCACAACAGCTCTTTTTTTTTTCCTGCAATGAGCTAGGCCTACATTGTAGTTTCTATCTGATATTGTGGGCCTCCTTGCAGCTGCAGTGCAGACCACTTGTAGGATGTAGATCCAGCTGGAAGTGGATGGTGTAGCCAATTCAAACATGATAGGCGAACCAGACATATCAGAAGAACATCAGACTTTCAGCTGTAAATGGAGAATGTTGTGCACAAGAAAGTATGGCAAAACAAAACTAATATTATTAAACATAAAACCAGTGTTTCTGCAGAAGATATTCAAGTCACTGAAATTGTAATCCTGAAAATTTCCTGAAAGTAACTAATTTAATTAATGTAACTGATTTCTGTTACTTTTATTTTGCAATTAAATTAGATACTTGTTACATATATCTTGCTTGAGATCATTCATTCATTCATTCACATCTAGAAAGCTGAGCAACTGCATGTATCTTGGTAAATATCATTCATTCATTCACATCTCCTAAGTCAAGCAACTGCACTGAGCCCATTTCAAATAGAGAGGTACTCATCAGCAGGGCATAACGATCTCCTGCTTTCAATTTAGTGACTCTTTGCTGGAAAGCATACTGGCTCCTCGGTTTGTTTCATTCTTCATGCTCAGTGATTTGAAATCTCACCACTAGGCCTCACATGACAAAGAACTGTAATGCTAAAAAAAGGAAAAAATAAAGACAATAACATAAGTAGCCACTTTTCTTTCCATCATGTCACTTGAGTAGGCAAAAATATATTAATTAGTAGCCTAAAAGCAGTTAATTTGTAACGCTGTATTTAATTCAAATAAGACTCTCCAAATCAGTATTGAGTATAGCATCCCATAAATGGGCCAAGGATATCAAAACGTTTTATTCTGTATTTAGATTACAGTTACATACACAAAGTGTGTGGAAAGATACACATACTGTAGCAGCCCAGTCTTCATCCTTTTAGTGAAGCATTTGTTCTCTGCCAGATCCACCAAACACCAGCTCAGCTGCAGACCCATCCTAGCCCCCTGCAGTATGCATGTCTGACTGCACGGACAATCACTTTCCCCCACTCCAGTACAGCCACAGACCACTGCAGTCAAGTGGAGTGAAAACTGTCCACAACTGAGTTGTTGCCATCACTGTGACTGTGTGCTAACCAAGCTACGTCCATATATGGTCCTCACTAGATTTAAGAGCAACGCTAAGGGCCCTTTTCCACCGACTGGCACCAGCTCAGCTCAGCTCAACACTACTCTCTTTTTCTAGCTTTTCCATTACCAATGGTACCTGCAACCATTCTCAGTACTACATTTGTCCGGGTTCCAAGTGAGCTGAACTGATACTACACAATGCTGTGTAAATATTGGAGGTTGCTAAGTGGTCATTATTATCACTAGTGTCACGATGTCAACATTCTGAACAAGCCCTCAGTAGCTGACAGGACAGGTGACGGGGAACTGTCATCCTCAGAACACTTGTCTGCATGTGGCAAGCAGCCACTTACCAAGATCAAATAAAATCCTTTTGTTTTCATCCACTGCAGTGATTACTGTTAGCGTCTATTCCTCGTTGTTGACGCTAGGGTAGTTTACTTCAGTGTCACTACAGCATCCAGTTTCATTAAACTGTACTTTTCTGCAGTGACTAACAAATATCCCAGACCAAACAGAGTAGAATGGAGACGAGTTGAGCTGACACCATTAAGCAGAAAACTGAAGTTTGTAAGGGTCACGGCCAATTCAAATCAATCAGTCCAAAAGGTCCACAATATTTCACAGGATCAAAAGATGGCCCACTCCTTGGGAAGAACGACCACATGCACAGATCTTGACTATAGTTCTGAGTTACACAATCAAGATATACCTTACAGTCAGTTACAGCCAAGGAGCAATACTGACAACTGAACTTGAACCATCTAAAGGAGTGAAAATAAGAAAGACATTTATGTATCTCCTACTGTACAAGAAAAATCTCAATTCCTTGCTTAACATCACCAACCATGAGCTTGAAAGCATAAGATTTTGCTTCAGCATCAATCTGCTGAAAAAAATTATTTAATGAATTCTATTCTAGTAACCCACTAAACAATAACACCAGTCCCAAAAAAATCTAATTCATAGATAAATAATAATTATACACACATGTAGTTTATACAGGGTAACATCAAACTATTATACATAATGTGTATTTTTTGCAGTTCATTCATCAATTTTGATTGGGAAGACCCACACTTGTTTGATGTCACCGATGCAATTACCCTGTTAACATGTTCTTTACTACAGTAAAGATATACAATATGCTAAAGGGAAACAAACATGCTACAAATAAAATAACCTAGGTTTTGGACAGTCTGTTTTCTTCTTAAATAGTTTTTATTGCCGGGATATTAAACGTAAACTAACTAGCTTAACAAATCTTGAAGGAGGACTCCTTGTTTCAAGAAGGATTTGTAGAGTTTCAAAGAAAGGAGGAAGACAATTAGTCAGGTCATCCCTCTGTATCACCTGTCTTCTCATCCTCCTTGGGCGGTGTTTCCTGGTCACCAGTCCCCTGGGGCTCCTCCTTCTGGGGCTCCTCCCCCTGGGGCGCCTCCTTCTGGGCCTCATCGTCCTCAGCCTCCTCTTGACTGGGTTCATCCTGGGGGCCTTCAGAGGGAGGATCAGGTGCCTCCTCACTGGGAGGGCTTGGAGCTGCTGGGCTCTTTGGAGCCGGGCTCTCAGCAGCCTCTGCTTCAACAGGGGCTCCATGTTCCTCACAGGGCTCAGCTGGAGGTCCAGTCTCTTCGGGGGCTGAGGAGGCAGAACCTTCTTCCTTTACATCAGGGAAAGTCTGGTCAGGGTAAAGGAGCTTCAGCTGCTCCTCAAAGTAATTCTCCAGGTTGACACCTACACTTGCCATCTCATTGTCCTCCTGTCAACACAAACAGAGAGGGCTTTTTGAGTTACACAACATACAGCTATTACTATACACAAGCAGGAACAGATTTAATCAGTCTTAATTTTCAGTTCAAAAGACTTATGTAATGAAAATGCAATACCTTATGAAACTTAGCACAGTTTTTAAAGATCAGCCTAATGTCAGCGACAAAGTCATCAGGCCTCTTGTAAGACGGACTCTGCTTTAACTCCAGCTTACTTCTCACCACTGAAAGGTCCATGGGTGATTTGATGATCTCATTATATTCAGGCATTGTCTTCAAATGGAAGAGAGAAACACTGTCAGTGTAAAGAACACTGTAGGGTGGGAAACTGAATGAGCCACTGAGTTCTACATTTCCGAGTTAACTTACCGATGGTGAAACTGGCTCCTGGAAGTCAGTACTAAGCTCATTGCAATAAAGGCGAAGTAATAATCTTTCACACTTCTGTAAGATCATGAAAAAGACTGGTTATACACAACTAAATCAAAAGATGCATTTTTAAAAGTAAAATATGCAAGAGGTTTTAAAAATTTCAGGAAGAGGTGAATCATAGGTACCCTTTTATCTACAGGACTCAGCCCTTCTGAATCGGGCTCCTCTTTCACGCCTTTTGGAACTTCTGCGGTGTCATACTCCATTTCAGGTGTGGTCAAGTCCCGGCAAAATGCACAAAACCACTCCCCACTATAACATCAAAACACATGAGTGAGTGAGTAAGATGGACTATTTAGTGGCAAAAGATACTTCAGACATCCTTGGCTTGTGCTCAGTACCTGGGAGAAGACTTGAGCCCAGGAATATGGCAGCTGAGATGGAAGACTTTGGGACACTTGTCACAGCAGAGCAGCTCTCCTCCATTCTGACAGACTGCGCACCAGTCCTCATTGGGGTCCTCGTCAGGCTCGGGGTCCTTCTCAGTCTGCTGCTCCTCACCAGGGGGGGACTCCTGCCGAGGGGTCTGGGACTGCACGCCTGTGCTGTCTGGCAGACTAGCTTTCACACTGGACTGCACCTGAGACAAATGTAGACATTATAGGAAAACATTACATTAGATTAGATCACATTATATTCAACTTTATTGTTATTAGACATGTATGAATACAGAATAACAAAATACAGTTTAGCGTCAGAAGTGCAATATGTACAATATGTGCAGATTATGTACAAATAACTTATGGTGGGTTATTATATTGTGTAGGTGTGCACACACACACACACACACACACACGCAGACATACAAGGATGCACCACCCCCCCCCCCCCACCCCCTACCCCCCACATCCAGACCTTACATGACAGGAATTTGCCAAATGTAAGCTTATATCAAATAGGCATTCACTGGCCAAGAAATACAGCAATTTCCAACATTATCAACCACTGCAAAACTGTCTGCCAAACTGACCACTGGACTTACAAAGCGGACTTCATCATCATCCTCTGGCTCATCCTTGATGACAATGACGGGCCCCGGGGATGACCTCCGCCTCCTCTTAGCAGAGGACGTGGAGGGGCCGTTCTGCTGAGGCTCACTTCGCTTCCAAGAAACGGTCCTTCACAACAAACAAATCAGTTCATTCAGGTCATTTCGCATAGCTGTTATAAAACCAATGGGCATGGTAGCCTTTATGAAGAATTAAGCCCTTCTGGGTAAAAAAGCCTGTAGGTGGTGTGCTTTGCCAGTCCACATACCCTGTCTTTCCTTCAGCAGAGTTTGACGTTAAGGGAGAACTTTGATGACCTTGTGCTGTAAAGAATGAATGTTGTTAGAGTAAGATCCTCTCACTGTATTTGTACTATAACTCAATATTAAACATTATGGGACCATTAGAGTGGAAACTACCATTTCTATCAGCCATAGTAGATGGGACGGGATTGGGGAAATGATGCCTGGGCATGGCCATTGACAAAGGGCCTGGAGGCTCAGGTCTTCTGTTTAGATGAATAGGGTCCATTAGATTTCTCTGCAAAAGATAATGGCAATATAAACTGGCAGTTAGACATTCACATTTATATACAGTATGACCACAGAATTGACTATAGGTACAGTGCACAGTTCTGGCACAGGTATTTTGATATTTGAACCCTCCAGCATGTTTACACAAGTGCCGCACTGTGTAGCTCACATCTTTAAAACTTTAAAATCTTTTGAGAACATGTGATGCAACATAGACCAATTAATGAATCAATAACTAATATTAACTGAATGGGGCATAATGAAATGAAGCTGAAAGTAAGTAACTGTGCCCCACTTAGTGTTAGTCGTCGGTTCACTATTCGGTCAATGCTGTATAAAATTTTATTTGTTCTTTTTCCTACTGACAGCACATGGTGAATTCAGACAAAAGGGCTATGAAATGATTTAAACCAGATTTCTCCTTTAAGGCAAAAAATACCATGAAATATTGTTAGTGTGATAAATTTTTAATTCTACCATTCTAGAGGAACTATTAGCAGAATCCAGCAAAAATGTGTTGAATTAGAATGACTAACTTTCGCTTAATCATTCTATGTTCACTCTCAATTCATCACCATTCAATTCATCAAACAACAGCACCACCCACCTGATGCAGAGAGTGTTGAGTGGTCAGGTGTCCACCTCCAGAGGGAGGTGCATTATGGGAGTATCGGGGTGCACCCTGGAGCACATCCATGGGTTTAGGTGGGAAACTAGATGAGCTGGGGGAGCTGATCATTGCTCTCAAAGTCTAGAGGAAAGAGCGTTTCACAAAGTTCAGTCACACAGGAATAGGAAACGTTTTTTTCCTAAAGCACAGAAAGTAAGCACACTTACTTGAGGGGGAAAGCCTGTGTTTTGCATCATGGCTGTGGGACTGCGGGTGTTTGGCTGAGGGGCGCTGTATCGCCGGCCCTGTGGAGCCATGCCAGGATGTGTCTGGGAGGGAGAGCCCCCCTGCATGGGCCTCGGTGGGTGTGGTCCCGGCAGCCGCACGTTGGGATACCAGGACCAGTGGTTGGGTGGGGGTTGGCGGTTGGGGTGCTGGGCCAGCTTCTCCACCTGCATCTGGAGCTGGGCCAGTGTGCTTTGCCGCTGTTGGGCGGACCCACCAGGAAAGCCCCCAGAGGGGCCCTCAGGTCTTGGGCCAGGATGGTTGGGGTGGTTGGGCTGGTTGGGGAACATCTGCATCCCGCCTGGTTGATGTCCTGGAATTTTCTCCATGACCAGAGAGCCTGGGCAAAACAAACAGAAAAGTAAACTCTTGTGTTCTACTTTTTGCGCAGATGTTCAAGTGCTTATGATTACTGTTTCTTTACCAAGATCAACATTGGAGGCCCAGAAGCTTGAGCGACACTGGAACCGCACGGTGCTCTGGGGAACATATGAGGCACTGCACTTCGCCCGCATGAGGTATTGGATCTGACAGAGAATCTACAAAGAGCAAGGCATTAGACAAAAATCACATAATCCTTCATTCACCAGGGACACCGGACAAAAGACACAGGGCTAATAAGCTGCAAAAGTGTTGCCTTCATACCAATCTTTTGCAATAAAGGAGGGCAGTTCCACTGTTGATGGCTGTTGCCCACTTGGTAAAGGAGATGACATGATCCAAGTGTTTTGAGAGGGAATAAACATCTTCTTGCTGTTTCTTGAGTGCAGTCTCATGATCCTTAGTGAGAGCCTAGGTTATCATATGACAAAATGTTCAGTACCATCAGCTATTGCAAGTCAACAAGCTGCTATATAAATAGTCTGCATTTTGTTAATGTTTCACATCTCCAGTAGGACACACCTCAAGTTGATTCACCAGTATTTTCCCTTTTCTATTAATCTCCATGATGAGATTGCAGATGGATTTCTTAATCTCAGTGGTGACAGCTTTCCGGTTTTCGTCAACCTGTTGGAGACTACATGACAGTATATTCATGTCAGAGAATCTTTCAAAAGTCATGACTATAAATTGTATGCTAGTGGATGAAAACATGTTGTCTGCCATTTACCCATTGCTGATTGCATTAGAGACATCTTCAATGGCTTTTCTTTTGTCTTGAAGCTGGCGGGTCATGTTCTCCAAATGCTCCCTGTGATTTCTGTAAGCATCTTCTAAAAACTGGTAACTGTAGGGGGAAAAAATGACAATTAACAAACATTAACAAACTAATTTTTTGCTAGGAAAGGGATGAATGTTTTTGAAATCTACATGCAATTATAATAGAATTACTTGTGATCCTTGTGTTTCTGCAACTGACAGTCTCGACACGTCAGACGATCACACGTCTCACAGAAAAGTTTCAAAGGTTCCTGTTTGTGAATATCACAAAACACAGGCTTCTGGGTGGAGATTCCCACTGCTTCTGTAAAAAAAAAAATATCCATAAATAATCGATAATATCTAAACAAGATGCAAATAAAACTGGTCTCTTTCCTTCTCTCTTACCAAAAGATCTGTCAAAATAAATGAATATGCTTTGACGGGTACCATAAAAACAGTACCTGGGGACATTTCTTCTTTCTGTCGAATGGTGTGGTCGCGGGTGAACTTCACCCGCTGATGAGCTTCAATGCAGGTGACGCAGAGAAACTCCACACATTCCACACAATAGCCAGTGGCCTCTGTGTTGTCTTCACAGCTCATACACAACTGCAAAGATAAAAAAATTAATTAGTGGCGTTTTAAACCCCTTTCTTTTCATTCATGGTGTCATGGACCCCTGTCCCAGCAGCAAATTTTCCAGCAAGGGAAACACGTGTTCCAATGACACTAACAAAGTTAATTATATTCTTATTGTGAAAAATAATGTTTAGTTTCAGTGTAGAAGAATTAGAACAATAATGGGTGTAAACTATAGAACCATTCAATAAGATTTGTTCTTGATGACCCTAGAGTCCAAAAGGTGCAGTAGCCTCCTGTATTGCTGCTCACCTGACTTGTCTTCTCAACTGTGCTGCTTGGGACTTCCATTGAGTCTTTAACAAAGAAGTTCTCTAGAACTTCTACCTCCATGCATTCTTGATGGCAAACTGGACAACGAATCACATTGACTGAAAGACAGAGAGAGAGAGAGAGAGAGAGAGAGGTACATTAAAGCAACATCAACACCAGCTGTTCCAAAATTGATCGACTGAAGCTTACTATGTGACATTTGAACATTAAATTGAAGCAAAATGTATTCATGCGGTAGCGAATTGACATCCAAACGAGTAACAAAAAGTCAATCCATCCAGATGTGCATTTTATGATATACTAGTACCTTGATGTGTACATTGTCATGGTAGCCCCTACAAATCTAGCTCGGGTGGGCTACTGACCAATGGAAACTAAAGCGTAGACAAAACTAGTTAGCCTACTTACGCGGTTTTGATGGATCTTCCACATGAAGTTGATGGTTGGCCATCATTTGGCTTGAGTATAAAAAGTTCCTTGACGGAGGTGGCAAGCATTTCTTGCAGAAAGAGTGGAGACATGGTAAAAGCTTGGGTTCCCTGCTATGGAAATTCAACTTGCAAATGGGACAGCAGTCCATTAAACTATGGGTACTTTGAGCCTTTTCATTTTCCTCTTGAACGGGCATGCTCTCCGCTTCATTTTCTACAATAATAACGATATCATCAGGTTCCACTTTTTCTGCACTCTCGTCCATGACTAACAAATGACTGGGTCTAACGATATCTCAGATTGATGCAGCTGTTAGAACGCTAAAGGGGAAATCAGATCGGATTTCGTGACCTCTCCAGAGAGCTTCTATTTTGTTGCCATCACACTGGAGTTTCCTTTAGCGCCAGATAGGCAGGGTACATCACCCACTTGCGTAAACAGTATATATATGTATTCTCTACTAATTATCTAAGTAGTTCATACAAGGCAGTTGTACTGTTGACATTAAAACACAACGCAACAAGACCTAGCGTTTAAGTAGCTAGCGTTAGCCAGCAAGCTATCCTTCAAGACATAGAACGAGCATTAGTAATCCATAACCTATTTTATTGTGCGAAGCATTAGCCATATAACATAGCGCGACAAACGTACATCGTAAAAATTATTGTCTGTACTACACAAAGTATATTAATAACTGCTTGCTAGGCCTCCTAATGACTTTTTACGGTCCCCTCACTACTGCACATAATGGGCCTTTTTTACCCACTTCTCCCAGCAGAGAAAATCAGGCTACAGTAGGCGAGAGAGACCAATCTTAACAGCAACACACAAAAACGCGATTTAAAAACGGGCTCCAGCCGACTGCTTTACCAAGTGAAAATTGGAAATTATTCCCGTGATTTAATGCATTAAGGCCAAATATTTACACATTTTAAACACAAATCCATAGAAACCTCTGGGATGGAAAAACTATAAGATACCGAAACGCAAAACGATATGCACACCCTGCTAAGATGTTTAATCTACGTAAATTAATTTGGCAAAGGGTACTGACAAAATGGATAAAATAGGAAATGCATACAGAAATGGATCAAACAGGAAAAAACTACACTGAACAGAACAAACCCGTCCAGTCTTTTTTGGTCAAGCTGTTTTAGGAAGTATTACCTTTGACCCCAGAGAGTACGCGTCACCTTCGCAACAATATCAATGCGCCGTTTCATTTCATTCAAGATGTGAACAGCTGCAGCAAAAAAAAAAAAAAAAAAAAAAAACAGTTTTCAGAGTACTAAAGCGTGTAAATAAAA
>JAVQKI010230772.1:0-11912 GCA_036025975.1 Nematalosa erebi
TATATGTCCTCCTCATTGTTTTCATTATGATGAAAATCTTTATTTTCGACTATTTCTTATCAGCTCTTCAGACCCCTTAAATGTGAAACCTACATACCCATAAGTGGCAGAATGATGGATTATTGAAGAAGTTACCTTTACTGTCTTACTTGTTAAGGTTATGCAGTATAACTTCATGCACTATGAATGGATATTTTCACCTACTTGACCTCTACTGCCACCTATTGGTGCAGTGCTTATTTCAGACATCACAAGCTTCACAGACCCAGACAATATAATTGGAGGCTTTCTGTAATTGTAGACAGCCTCATACATCACTGTTGAAAAAATGGATCTTTTAAAAAAAAAAAAAACATGATTCTTGCTAAGTCACCCACCAATGACCCAACATTCGGAAGGCTGGCAAAAGGGCAAGGCCAAGTTGAAAATGAATATGTTGTAAATATGTGGATTGTGCAACTCATGCCCTGTGCAGATATTTTTGTTTTCATATAAACTAAACCAGTCACCAGACTAGAAATCATGGTTGAGTGCTATGTAACATTGCAATCAGCCATGGCTCTTTATAAGGCTTTATGATGTGATCATGTGGGAAAGACAAGATAAGTATTTGGGCTCGGATTAGAGGAAGAGGAGTGTTATATCAGGCCTTGAGCCTTTTTAAAAAAGACGATTGTGTTAGTATCTCTTTCATTTGTCTGTAAGGTTTGTAATCTGCTCACTTCTTTGTGCCCATTGCCATGTATTCAAATGTGATGAGCGATTTTTATTTTGCTAACAGTAGGCTTAAATATATATTCACCACCCAGACAACAATAAGGATGTAATTGATGGGTGTTTTGTTTTGACGGGTGCTTTGTAACTCTGTATGTGACCCAACCCCTACCCTATCCTCCACCCAGACCTGAAGGAGATGTGTGAGCTACTGGGGATAGACCAGTCAGTGCTAGAGAGGGCCTTCAGTTTCCGCACAGTGGAGGCCAAGGTGGAGAAGGTATCCACCACCCTCAACGTTGCTCAGGTATTGCTCAACTTGCGTCTTGTGTGTGTCTGTGTGTGATTTAATGTGGGTTTGCACATTTTTGATGCAGAAGCTCAAGCTGTGTTTATACTGTTTTATATCATGGTTGTGAAAATGACACGGTTTATATTCCATGAAATATAATCCAAAAGAGCACGGAATATTTCATTAATCCTTGAGTGTCCGAATCTGTTTGTATGGCAATTGTGTAGCAGTCTGTCTGGTTCAGGTGAGTAAAAGGTCATGAGTAAAAGATTTTAGGAGTGTCTCCCTCGCCCAAAATGAAGTGACCTCTTTTCTACGTCTCCTCAACATGAAAACCTATCAATTATAAATGCGGCACTCTCCTGGAATTGAGAAAGTGGGTCAAATTCAGGACGTGTGTGTGTGTGATGCCAGAAGCTGTGGACCTTAAATGACACTGATGTGGCAGTTTGGAGCCGCCTCGCTCCAAAACCAGACTATGGGGAAAATAAAGGGCAAAAACAGAAGGGAATCGGATGAGATTAGTTTTCTTCTGAGATGCTGTCTTCAGCCTTACTGAAACACAGATTTGGTTTCACAAGGAGCCATTGTGAGGAGCCATGGCGACACTCTGGGGCCTCATCCTCCCGTCACAAACATCCGGCCTGATAAAACAAACAGAGTGACGAAGAGGAAGGAGGAGGAAGAGCAATGGCACATTAATCATTGACACGTCCAAGCATGCTTCATGTGCTATTGCATATTGCATTGCATTGGTCTGCATTTCCCCATATGTTTGCTCGTTGCTTGGTTTGGAGATACCCTTGCTATAGCTCAAAGTCACTCAGAGTCACTTCTACTGACTACTTAAGTCTGCCAAGATGTTGTGATGGATGACAGGCTCTCCTCACGGCTGGATCCCTGCCAAAGGATGAGCTTGTTTAGACTGTTTGGATCCTATTTCACTCATGGGTCCGCCCTCACACACACTATGGAAGACTTTTTTTTTTCTGGAGTTGGGGGTGGGCATTCCTCCATAGTTGTTTTCTGCTAAGACAGAAAACATATGGCTACAAGAATTGTAGGAATGACTCCTCTTTAATGATTTCATTGACATTCCCCAAATTTTTGTTAATGGAAATGCTCTTTCAGGCCTCGAAAGGATCACAAATAAGTATCACTCTGGTTAATAGGAATGGAACATAGGAACAGTGTCCACACTGTTAACTATAATGACAATGGCATGTGAAACAACATATCAGTGGGATCACTTTCACGCCGATTTTAGACATGACATTCATTGATCTAAGGAGAGACTTTCATTAGTGTTGTTCAGTGTGGACACTAATTTCTGTATAGTTTCAGCTGGCTTGATCGTTATCAGTTCTGGTGTGAACAGCCATTATCTGAATGAATTATTCGCCATTAACATATAGAGTGCAGGCTAAGAGATTTTGTTTGTTTTTGTCAGGCTTACTATGCCAGAGATGCCCTCGCCAAGAACCTCTACAGCCGACTCTTCAGCTGGCTGGTTCATCGCATCAACGAAAGCATCAAGGTACTACACCCAGCGTGACCTCTTCCCATTCAGTTCACTTATATGGTCCCCATTAAAAATGGCTTCATTCCTCTCAGTGTTTTTGGACACGTATTTACCCACACTCAATTTCTCTTTCCTCTCAGGCACAAACAAAAGCAAGCAAGAAAGTAATGGGTGTCCTGGATATCTATGGCTTTGAAATATTTGAGGTAAGGTTCCTTTTTCCCTGTCATGAAATGCTCACGGTTAAGCTCTCTCACTCTGCTGTGAAAAACTCCCCTATGTGTGCAGGTGTGCTTTTTAATTATATTACACCAGGAAGCAGAGCTTTCTCCCTCCAAATTAATCCCTAATCCTGCTCCTGTGTTAATGAAATATGAGGGGAAATATAATGGTTTCGCTGTGACTGGCAAGCTCCCAAGTAGAGCCAAGGGTTGAATGTTTGATTAGTGGTTCCGGACATAGGAGAGGTACATGTTAGGATCTGATGTTAAGCCATCCCATCCGTACAATCTGAAATCGTGGAGTAGTCCGGACTTGTTTCTTGTCCAGAGACCCAGAGTAACTGGTTTAGGCCTATGAGTGTGTGTTTGTAGGTGGGTGATTTGTGTTTGTGAAACACAGGAAAAAGTGCCAGAGGCTTGTTCTGCTGTTTTTGCTTTCAAACTTTTCTCATACCATAAATTAATGGGGGAAACACAAAAACTGGCAGACAGAAAGCAGAAATTTAGATTTACACTTCAGTTGGGACTTGTCTGCTTTTGACATTCTCAAGGTTCTCTGGCAATTATGAACCACGTCATCAGCTACCCGTTGTGAAATACAGTTGCAGAGAAGCCATCGGTGCTCCCGTCTCCCTGTTTTCCTCCCTTTCTCGTCCAACAGAAAATGTCCCGCTCTTGTAGTTTAATGGAACACAAGACCGTATTCAGGGATACCAGGTCCATTATGGCTGGCTCCGCTGTGTTTCTATAAAGTAGCCTTAGCGTCTGAGTGCTCTAGCAGCCCAGAAATTGGGCCGGTGTCCTATAGCTAACAGTTGTAGTCACCAGCTACAAAGAATCATTGGGCTTCATTCACTAATGTTTTCCCAAGAATTTACTGTTAAGGATTTTAAAAGTGTTGGTGAAGATAGATAATCTTAAAAATTGCTGAAGAGGGTTTTAAGAGCAAATTTCTTCGTAAGAATGGTTGGTGAACGAGGCCCAGTGTTCTTGTGGGTCTATTATGAAAGCAGTATCTAAAGCCTGTATTCTACCACTCATGCATGCATACACCCAGTTATCCCTTTTTCAAATCAAAGTTGGTGCATGTTTGCAGGATGTGTATGTACAATGAAACTATAAACAATAACGCTTACTTGGACACAACATGGGGTTTGACCATAAGGGTTTGACATGGGGTTTAACATGGAGTTTTTTGCCATGCATTTTTGTTTCATGGTGTCAGATCTGGCCTGACTGAGAGGTAAGTGTGGAACTGCGACTACAAGAAAACTGGTAGACTTTTTAACTATTGCATTGTTGAGATTACTCTTTTACTAGAAATGCTTGTGTGCTCCTGTCTCATGCTCTCCCTCTCTCCTGAATGTTGTTTTCGTCATTGTTGTGTCCGTGACAGCAGGAAGGAGTAAGTACACCTGCCGGGATTGTGAAGTGGCAGTGTGCATGTTGCGATTCTAGACTTTAATCTTAGTCCTAATTCAGCTCTTTTTTTTTTTTTTTAATCTCAACTCCATAAGCCACCAACATCATGGCCTACCTGCCACAATGCTACCCCACTTTGCCCTTGGACATCATTGTGGTTTCAAAGGCAGGTCCTTCCGTAGCCTTGCTGAAATTTGAGCCTGACAAGCATGATGCTTTCTGGCCATTGAGGGCCAGTGAGCAGCCAGTGAGACTCAATGACTTGGGCCCTGCTTTAAGGGTTATCCATGCAACCCCTCTCACCCTCACTGGCTGCCAGGCACCACAGCTGTCAATGCCAGGCTGGCTTCTTATTGGTTATAGTTCTAGAGGAGTGCTGCCCAAACCAAGTAGGCTAGACAGTGCATACCAGGCTTACTATATTTCAGCAAAGGCATGTGCTGCCCATTGGAAGCTAAAGACATTTGCAGTGGCTTATTTCTAAAGGACACAAAGGTGCTGGGCTTTTTCCATGAAGAAAGGAAGGATGCAACATTTTAAAACACTGTAATGTTATTAATAAGATGTCTGCTTTGTGTTCATCCTTCTCTTTCTGTCAGGGGAGGCACACCATGTGTCTTTGATTTGTGCTCCAGAAGTAGACATTCAATCCTAACCTCTGTATCATAAGCCAATGAGTGTTGCTTAACCTAACCAACTCAGCAAATATTCTGCCCTTGGTGCGTGAACATGCGATGACTGTATTTAATGGCAGCTGGTAAAAGGTTAATGACGTTAATGTGGCTGCCAGGAATTGAACATATCTTTTAAGTGACTTCATGATAAATGGAGTCTGGAGGTTCGGGAGGGATTTGTGAGGTCTAATCAGCCATATCTGTGATATGGCAGGAAGATAAGGTTTTATGGCCAAGCTGAATATGTTCTGTGTTTGTAAAGTAATGCCAGAAAGCTTTTTATCCCAGAGATGTGTTTGTGTTTTGTAGTCAGTGATTCAAGCCTCAGTTCCCTCTTCATAGCCACATGCAGGAAAAAATGTAATTTTTTCCACAGTTCAGAGCGAAATTTAAAAAAAAATCTCTCTCTCTGTTTATGTGAGTGTGACATAACCCCGCATAATTCAGAGACTTGAATAAAAAGCCTGTTGTTGAAGGAGCACAAAGGGACTCTAAGTGTGGATAGACAGAAACAGTGACTAGAGAAAAGAGAGAGAGGGAGAGAGATAGAGAGAGAGGGAGAGAGAGAGAGAGGGAGAGAGAGAGAGAGAGAGAGAGAGAGAGAGAGAGAGAGAGAGAGAGAGAAAGAGAGAGAGAGAGAAGATGACTAGGGATGAGTCACGTCTCCTCGCAGGAGGCCATGACGTCCGAGACGGGAGGCATCGGCCGAGCCGCTTCCAAGTGTGACCCGAGGCCTCGTCCAGCTGATAGTGGTTTGCAGTGCCATGGTGTGTCTTGCAGTGCAGTGGTCTGATGCACCTGGCTAACAAACAAGTGAATCTTAACCACAAGTTTGTCTTCATCGTTTTTCCCTCCCCACAGGACAACAGCTTTGAGCAATTCATCATCAACTATTGCAATGAGAAGCTGCAGCAGATCTTCATCGAGCTGACGCTCCGCGAGGAGCAGGAGGAGTATGTGCGAGAGGTGAGACAACTGCTACTCCCCCTGCAGGAGAATAGGACACATTGCATCTGTCTGTTCAAACCTGAGCAGTATTTCATTAGACCCCTACCTCCTCATCATCATCATTATCAAACCAGATGGTCCTCTCTTAAATTGACAACATGGTGGTTTCATTATCAAAAAAAGGCGTGTTTTTGTGTTTGTTATCTATCCTCTTTGTGTTGTTTTTCCTCCTCTGCTCACCACAACGTCCCCTCCCACATTTCACCCACCCTCAAGTTTTTTTCACTCTCTTATTCTTTCACTCTCACTCGCTCACTCCTTCTCTCTTTCCCTCTCTCTCCCTCGCTGTGCGGGTTTGGGGACGGAAGTGATCCCTCACTCCAGCGAGGGTAAACACTGGTGTCCCGAGGGGCTCAGGAGTCCTGTTTGCTTTCAGAGCTTGGAGTATGTGCCCTCTCGCTCCCTTGACCCCCCTACCCCCACCACCAGTGATATTCCACTCCCTGGCCCCCGTCCAGCAGAGTGCATGGGAAAATACCACGGCTCTGGAGACGGGGAGGCTTTGGGGGACGGGGGGGTGGAGTGGACCAGTCCACTGTGCAGATCCCACATCACGAAAACCACCGACCCACCCACCCACACCGCTCCACTCCACTCCACTTCATCCCACCTTCTCCATCCCGCTTGTCCCACAGCCAGATCAGCCGCCAGCAGTTTCCCAGACTGCTGCTACAGACCCCACCTTTGATTAGAGCCCCATTTCTTGCTCATGCTTCCATCTTTCAGCCCAGTGCTGCTTTCATCGAAAGACGCCCCAAGCACTAGTGTGGAGTCAAGTAACCTGACCGTGTCATTATTCCCAACAGTTCAGGAGGCAGCATGACGCACCCTTCATAATACCTCTCTGAGGTGTTGATGAATAAACAAACCAACTAAATCTGATCTGACTACATCAGGACAAAGAAGGAGGGCCAGCAAATCTGAACTGACAGATTACCGTAGCATGTATATTAGTCATTTTAGATAGTTTGAAACTTGCTCCATGGCCAGTTCCCCTCTCACACATGCCTTAACTGTAAGCTGGCACTCCTACTGTCTTGACCGTGGGGTTTTACTTCTCCCTCTCCAAGTATGAAAAGCAAGGAATAGGGAGTTATTGTTATCAACATAAAGGGATTTTTTTGTTTTGCAGTTGAAATAATTTGGTTTTCTCAGAAAATGCCCCCCACCCCACCCCTCCCTTCTCTCCCCAAATATGATGGAAAGACCGGGAGGAGCTCTGAAGGCATCTGATCCTGTGTGCTATGTGTTACAGGGCATCGAGTGGACCAACATTGAATACTTCAACAATGCCATCATTTGTGACCTCATTGAGAATGTGAGTGCAATCATCATTTTCCGGGAAGTTAAAAAATAGATTTAATGGCTTGCTGTGAATATGCTTTTTATTGTGAGTAAAGTTTATTACGACTGTGGTGGGAATTTTGATTGTCTTTTTCCCCCATGTAGTCATTTAGCCTTCACTTGTGTTCAAGTCAGTTTGAACCACATGCAGTCCTAGTGGAGCTAGCAGTATGTGTGGTGCTGATTCATCTGTTTTCATGGCCATCTTTTTTCCATTTCTTTTCCCCTGTCTGCCCTTGTTCTCCTTTAGAACCAGAACGGGATCCTGGCCATGTTGGACGAGGAGTGCCTGCGGCCGGGCACCGTGACCGATGAGACCTTCCTGGACAAACTCAACACCATCTGTGCTGAGCACCAGCACTTTGAGAGCCGCCAGAGCAAGAACTCCAAGTTCCTGACGGACCACAGCCTACCACACAACTGCTTCCGCATCCAGCACTATGCTGGCAAAGTGAGTCCCTCATAGTGCTTCATTTCACACAAGCAGTCAGCACTTAGTGTTTCATTCACTATGTTCTCCATTCACAGTTTACAAAGCATAATTCATAAGAGGAAAAAATGTCTTGGATTACTCCTTAGCTCAGACAATAGGTTGCTGATGTACTTAATATCAGTTTTTGGACAATGGATGATTGCTTTGAGAAATGTTAGGTACTTACATTACATAGATATTCAGTGCATCATGCATTATTTTCTCCGTTGACTATTAAAAGTAGAATTGCACGAAATAAAATAAAGAACTAAATGACCAAGAGGATTACTCTTTCTTAGTTCAGATGATAGGTTCTTAATCTAATGAATATCAATGAGTTTGAAATGCTTTGAAAAATCTTCATGAGCACCTTCTTTATATGCAGGTGCTGTACCGCGTGGAGGGCTTTGTGGACAAGAATAACGACCTGCTCTACAGAGACCTCTCCCAGGCCATGTACAAGGCCAACCACAGACTGATGAAGTTTCTTTTCCCTGAGGGTAACCCAGCCAAGGTCAACCTGAAGAGACCACCCACAGCCGGCTCCCAGTTCAGGGCCTCAGTAGGAACACTCATGAAGAACCTCCTGACCAAGAACCCTAACTACATTAGGTAAGTTTACAAGATGCAGTCCCTAACCCTAACCCTAACCCTAGAGTTTCTACCTCCAGACCAAGAACCCCTGGCTAGTTTAAAGACCCTAACCCAAACCTTGAGTTTTTACCATCTTGTAATCCCTAGAGACGAGACGTTTATATGAGGTTGCAGTACTCAGCCCATATACTGTATGATTTCATGCGTCCACTCCAGGTGCATCAAGCCCAACGACAAGAAGGCGGCTCACATCTTTACGGATTCGCTGGTGTGCCACCAGGTGCGGTACCTGGGGCTGATGGAGAACGTGCGCGTGCGCAGAGCGGGATACGCGTTCCGCCAGACTTACGAGCCTTGTCTGGAGCGCTACAAGATGCTGTGCAAGCAGACGTGGCCTCACTGGAGGGGTCCTGCCAGGTGAGACCACAAAGAAATGCTTCTCGTTATTCTCACGTCTTCCAGACACTGGTTTTTGTTTTGTCTGGAGTTCTTCCTTGCGGTGTCTCAACTATTGACGTGACGAGATGTGTGTGGCATTCAAAAGCACCGTTGTTGTCATTACTAAAACATAAGACTTGGCTCATGAACCAGTATGTTTCAGTGTCTGCCATTCATACTGAACGTGCAAACTGCTTTGTTTTTTTGTACAGACATGTAGTGGCTTGACTATAAGACTTCACATGGCATGCAAGGTTAGCTCAGTTACAATCAGACTACTGTTTGCACTGATATCTGGCAGGCCCATCTGTCAGGGCAGGGTTTGCTCATATCAGCCATGCCCAGCTGCGTTATGGGTTTCATCAGATTAGAGCTACTGTGGCATTGCATTTGTTGTCCCATAGCCACTGCTGCTTATCTGACAGCTGTCATCTACCTTTCACAGTGATCTCACGATGAGGCATGCACCGTTTCGCAAGTTGTGTCTGTGTGACTCCTGTCCGCTGACATTGATTTGTAGACAACAGCGATTTATCAGTTGTATCAAGTATTGCCCTTGTAAGAGAGTCACAGCTACAAAAATCTCGTTTTATCGTTCTCATCTGTCTTTTTTCCTCCACATGTTGATGATGTTTAACTTATGTCTGCGGGTGCATTGTTTGTCTCACGGCTAAAATGTTCTTTCGGGCTACAGCGAGGGAGTGGAAGTGTTGCTGACCGACTTAAAAGTGGCCCCGGAGGAATTCTCTTACGGTCGCTCCAAGATCTTCATCAGGAACCCCAGAACAGTGAGTGACAGTTAATTCACAATGACATGAACCCAGCCCATGAATGCCTAGTATTTACACATGCCCCATTTCCCTTAGCAGAACTAATGTCCGACCTGTGATCTTCAGCATAAAAATGCCCCAATAATAGTATGTACACATATTTGACTGGCCTGAATAGTTTTGTATGGTTAGAAATATTTGCATGGTTAATGTACACATGATGTGAGAAGCAGACATATTGTTATTTATTTATTTATTTATTTATTTTTAAAAAAGCACTTTTCAAACAGGAAGTTGTGCTCCTCTGAGGGGACTCTGATAATTAGCCGCAATCGCCAAAAAAACAAGCTGAGCTGTACGACACATGGTTTTACTTATCCGCTTCGCCGTCGGTACGTTTGCATGGGAAATTGGGCCCAGCACTGAGAAATTCCAGAGCCGTTTAGTGGGCCTCCTCTCCTCTCCTCTCTGTCCTGGAGCCCAAACAACAGTGTGCTGGCCCTGTAAAAAAGGCTTGCAGTGTTTCATCCTGTGCGTGCAGCCAGCATTCCTCCCCTTTTACTCCAGATCCCCCAGCTGCGCAACCAGAGCTGTATCAGCGTGGGATCTCGCTCTGTCCGCTCCAGTGAAGTCATTGCCCGGGTCTCCAATCCTTGAAAGCTGCCTGTCTTAAGTTGTTTTTTTTTTTTTTCTTTCTTTCTTTCTTTTTTTTCTTTTCTTGTAAGATGATGGGCTGATAGGGGCAGACATAGCATGGGCTCCGACCTCACCACTCCAAAGTCTGTTCTTAAGACAAAAAAAGGGCCAGTCCTGGAGTGAGGGATGTGTGGGTCGTTGCTGCAACTTGTGTCGCTTAAAACTGTTATCTCTGTCTCACCTTGCCTCCTCTCATCTTTGGTGTTCATCATGGCTCGCCCCATATTTGTGTTTGTGTGCTGAACATCCTGCCACCCCCTGTGTCACAGCTTTTCTTCCTGGAGGAGAAGAGAAGGCTGTGCCTGGAGGACCTCGCCACGCTCATTCAGAAGATCTACCGTGGCTGGAAGTGTCGCTCCCATTTCCTACTGCTGAAGAAGAGCCAGGTGGTGGTAGCCGCCTGGTACCGGCGCTATGCGGTAAGCAGGGGGGAGTCAGGATGAGCAGGGTTAGCTACAGCTTGTTAGCATCCTCAGTTTTTCAAAATGGCTGAATTAAAATAAAGAGAACTGGAATTTCACCTTTTCTCCCCTTAACTTTATTGGCCTCCTCAACCATGGTGGGGTTCACCCTTTACTGCTCAGGCCACAGTCAGGCAGAATAGCTCACCTATGGCCTTTTTGGTCTTACAGCAACAACAGAAGTACCAGAAGATAAAGCTTGCCACTTTGGTGATGCAGTCCTTCATTAGAGGGTGGAAGGTAAACACGATGATATATATAGTTCCAGCTCCAAGGCAACTCATTGGTATTTTTCATGGCCACAATTTGCAGTACCTTTCAATTTCTAGATCTTTCAATAACTTGCCAAACCCTCTCCACCACAGGCACGAAAGATCCTGCGGGAGCTGAAATACCGGAAACGATGCGAAGAGGCCGTGACTACCATTGCAGCCTACTGGCATGGCACTCAGGTAATGGTCTTAAGCTGTTGTTTGGTCTCTGTCAATGATTACTCCACTACAGTCATACTTAAACTGGTTCAACCCAGAGGGGAGCTTCAGTGGGAGGTTTTGACAGTCCCACTGACCGTGTTCCGTTTTCCTGTTGACCAGGTGGTCTCAGAGGATGACCAATCCAGGTAGTTTTGGGTTTGATGGTTACTCACAGAGCCCACGAGTGAGCAGGATTCGCCTGGCTTTTTTCCCCCCGGTCTTCTGTTGCTTTCACCTCAAACTCTCACAGGAGCTTGTCCCCCCCCCCCCCCCATCACCAGCAGTCATGCAGCTTCTCACCTCTTTATTTATTTTGTTTTGGAGCCTCTTCCCTCACCTTCACTCTGCCTTGGCTAACCCCCTCAGGCGCGGACAGAACTGCGGCGTCTAAAGGAGGAGGCCAGGAATAAGCACGCTGTCACTGTCATATGGGCAGCCTGGTTGGGAACTAAGGTATTTGACCAGTCTGCCACCGTGGTGCCACCCTTCCAGCCATTCCTTGACCCTTTTCCCTCCCCTCCTCTCCGCTCCCCTCCCTTCCTTCGCAGCATCATCAGACCAGTGAATGACCCTTTCCTCTGTTGTCCAGTCATCCACTAACCTATCCCACCCTACCCTGTAGTTGAGTCCATAACCATATTTTTTTCACTGTCTCATAGGTCACAATTTTGTGGGTATGGGCATCTGGGCGACTACCATACTAACCACCACCCCCTTTGTCTTTGCAAGCTCAATCTAATTTTATAACCATGTTGTTGTTTGTTTTTATTAAATTGTAATTTCATAACTTTGCTTTTTTTTGGTTGTAGGA
>JAVQKI010230781.1:0-11490 GCA_036025975.1 Nematalosa erebi
TTTGTCAGATTATTGAAGGTGTTAACATTGAAACTGCACGAATATTTCTACTAAACCACATAAACCTATATGCTACTGATAAGTCTGTCTTTTTCATATTTTAATAAGACGGGGGAAAAAATCATAAAAGACTGTGATAAACACCTGAACAACTGTCATGACATCACCCTGAACCATTAATTGCATTGAACAATTTAACACTTGCAGCAGTTGTGATTCTGTGCTTAAAGACCTGTTAACTGGCAACACATCTTTAACACATATCAAGGAAAGGGTTAATGTACATACAAGACCACTGGGGCTCAATCTTCTTTTCCTCCTGGTCAATAGCAATGAATGGATTTGGTGTTCAGCAAAGGAGTCTGGATAGTAGGAATGAATGAAATGTGTGCTTCCAACAACAAACTGCCTAACACCTAGAGTTCATACACTGACTCTGTGTCTTGACATTAACAAAATACAAATGATAAACACTGCATTATACTGCATATTCTGATTGTATAGGTTACATCATACAATAATGTTTAACAAGCAAGCTTGCCATGATTTAATTTCTTTAGACCCAACTCAGACAATGACTCAAGAGCTCCATCCACTGGCTGATGTCAAATGCATTATCAGGCTTCTTTAATTTCAGAGAATCTTCACGTTCATCAAATCTGTGACACATAGTCTCTGTTTCAAGTTACAATTCACGTCTGTGAACACTCACACACACCAAAGGATTTCAAGCATGCTAAAACACCTAGGGATGCTCTAATGCTGTCTGTCCCATCAGCAATGCCGTGTCTAACAACAGGATGTGATGATCTATGTCTCCTTGCCATCAGCCAAACTGGTTTTCTATTTCCCTAATTAATTACTGCTGTAAGGAAGTCTAAGATCTACTACAGAGGAATGCAAATGTAATATCCACATTGTACAGGATGTCTATTGAAGTGATTGAGGAATATCAGCCTGTTGGAACGTTGACCACATCTCAGTGGAGAGAATCCAGGCAAACCTTATTGTATGCATGTGAGAACATATTCTCAAATGTGCAAAAAAATCCTCTGACTGATTGGTTGTTGTTGCATAGGGAGTATGGGGTAATAAAAATCTTCAAAAATGTATGTCAAAATGAGACAGACAATAAAATAACAGTAAACTTTAAATATGCTAAAAGGAATAAATAGCCAGTTAGACAATGTAAATGATTTTACACCATCCTCCACTCTTTCTAGGCTATGCAATTAGGCCTCTCTTTCCTGATCCTCTCTGAGTCATAGTCACCTCTCTGTCTGACTCACTGCAAAATGATAGCCTGAGAACAGGTATCAGACACTTATAATGAACATATTCCAAGTACTTACAATGAACTGCTGCACTAATCAAGCAAACCATCTCATAACTTTTAATTTCAAACATTTTGTCCATTACAAATCTCATGATTTCTTTCTGAACAACCTGGCCAGAAAAAACAGTTCAGCCGATTCTTTTCTGCTGGCTTTTGGCTTAATTGTCTTTACATCTTTAAATACTTCTGTGAGTCCTTGTTGGAGTGTCCGAGTGAGACCCCCATCCCAGCACTTGCAGATGAGGCTGCCTCCAGGCCTGAGCACCTGGTTGGAGAGGTCCAGCAGAGAAAGGCACATGGAGATCAGTTTTTCATGGTCCATCTCACGAAAACCCGAAGCATTGGGTGCCATGTCACTGAGGATGACATCAGCAAAGCCACTTGGCAGGTGTTTCTGAAGCTCCACGTGGGTGGCATGGCTGGTGATGTCCTGATTGGTTAAAAACAGTGCACCTTCTAGAGGTGCAATATGCAGGAGGTCCACACCGATGACAGTCCCACAAGGCTGTTCTGGATCTGCATCAGAGAAAGAACATTTCATTGATAGCTCAAAGGAATTAAGCTCTCTGATCAAAATCTAGCTCAAATATCTGCCTATTCTAAATTCAGGATGTTTCTAAGGAGGTACTCTGAAATAACAGATAACAAATAACAGCTATTCAATCTGAATGAACATGGGCTGGATCCAGCTTACTCTCCCCAGTTGCATTTACTCTTTTCACAGCAACTTGACTCCATGCACCAGGAGCTGCACCGCAGTCCACCACACTTAGGCCTGGTGTTAGTATCTTGTGCTTGTCATCTATCTCCAAAAGCTTAAAAGCACTCCTGCGGCGGTAGTTCTGAACATGGGCAGCTTTCACAAAAGGATCCTTAAGTTGCCTAACAATCCAGCGTTGGTCTGCCGTGCTCTTTCCTTTCAGATTTTGAGGTGCCTTCTTCAGTGTAACAGCGGATGTGTGGATACAAAGTCTTTGTAGCCGCAGTGAGTGTTTCCACATAACTGCTTTTGTAGACATATGTTTACTTTTGCCAGCTTGCCTTCAGTCAAAACGTGCTAGTCTGACTTCTTTCCTCAGGAAATGACGTTTACTCGGAACCCTAACTTCTTCTGACTCATTCATCTTGAAGACCGCGCTATCTGCAGAATTCCGACCACCATAAAGAGGGTTGACAACGTATAGGTCCACGGAATGTTTTCAAATTACTGCTTTGTGGCAGTAACTTTAAGACTGTGATGAACATGAACTACACAAAAACCAAACGTATACCGGTGTCTGATGTACAGTACTTCTAGACGTTCACATTTAAATGTAACACCACCACAGATCTTTGGTTGACGCGATGGTCTTCACGTTGTTTATTCACGTAGCACGAGTTCTCCACGTTTTCTATAATGTCACCGGATTTGTCATTTTCAGCATGCCCCACTCTACACGCGGGAACTGAACTTATTGATCAGGTTACAGTCTGAACTAAAAGACTGGCATTCTGAAGAAGACAGAGAACCACGCAACCTTCAGTGAATAATCTGTGAGTTCAGCGACTGAAGGAATGTCTCGAATGTCAAATGTTGACTCTTGATGAGACAGTTAATGTCAACAGTACATCGTTACATGTAGCCGACACTGATTTAAGTTATTAGGCTACTTCTAACCCAGGTCACTTACTAACTCTAACTTAACGTTACTGCCTGTTTTATATGGAATATTATATTGAAGTGTATGACTGACCGTTTGTGCAGTAGCCTACAGGCTACACCCACAAATCAAATGACCTATAGCTCAAAGATAACATGCTGTTTTTAAAACGTCAGTCAGTCTACTGTGGGTTTGTGCATCACAGGAAGGTATGTTTTCTCACCAGTCGTTCCTGCTTTACAGATGTCATGTTCACCTCAAAGCTATTGACCCTTGTCTTGGTGGTGCAGCCAGGGCGGGTATTACTGGGCATGAAGAAGAGGGGGTTTGGAGCAGGTAAATGGAATGGCTTTGGAGGAAAAGTACAGCCAGGTGAAACCATTGAGCAGGGCGCCAGACGGTGAGAATCAATGCACATTTGGTAGCCTACCAACAAATATAGGCAAAGCCTAGGCCTACTCCTAAACCTTTTGATCAGATCTCAGTGTCAGAATTGTCTTCAAATGAACCAGTCACTTGCCTTTGTCTTGACAGGGAATTGTTAGAGGAAAGTGGTCTCACAGTGGACACTCTGGATAAGATTGGAAATATCAAATTTGAATTCATTGGAGAGACAGAACTGTTAGATGTCCACATATTCAGAGCAGACTCCTTCCATGGCGAACCAACAGAATCGGATGGTATAGTTGTAATACATACAGGCCAAATTACTCAAGAATGAGGGTATGGATTGCCTTTTTAAATTTTCAATTTCTCCATACAGAAATGAGGCCTCAGTGGTTTGACTGTGACAAAATCCCCTTCAGTCAAATGTGGGCAGACGATATTCTTTGGTTTCCCTTGATGCTGCAGAAGAAGAGGTTCCTTGGCTATTTCAAATTTCAGGGCCATGATTTGATTGTGGAACACAAGCTTGAAGAGGTCAATGAGGTTTGACAAAACCATGTTGCACATTTCTATTTTGTTCCAAATGGGATGTGACCAAAAATGTTTTGAAGTGGGTCGTAAACATAATTTTGCCAAGATATTCTGTCATTATTTGTATGTAGAATTAGTGTAGAAACTGAATGAAGTTATTTACGATCTCTTGTTAAACAAAATAATCTAGTATTTTGTTTAGTGTGTTGGCAGCTTCTGATGTTGCAGTTTTGTGCTGTATAAAGTCTAAAGTTTTTCAGTGAAGATATACAGCATACTACCACTGATTGACAGTGAAGATGCAGTGTACTATCACAATGCTGTGTGGAAGGACATTCATGTATACAATTTTTTTTTGAGCCATTCTGATTTGAGCACAAAGGCTCCAGAGAGTTAAACTTAATGTCTCAGCTGTGTTGAGATCAGTTCAAGGCAGTGCTTATTGACAATGTACCTAAAGGCTTCTACAATTATTTATGAGAAAAACACATCAAGTTAGAGGTCCTTATAACACAGGACTAACAGTGTAACCAAGGAAAAAATACATAGACACTTCTCTGTATCACCAGACACTGTAATAATGTTCCATGTGTCATTTGTTTTTACGGTTGTTGCTGAGTGGCTGCCTTTATGTTATAATAGGCTTACTGTTTATAGATGGTTAATAATGCTTTTATCTCTTTAACAACAATTAAATACAGTTCATTAAGGAAAAAGCTCCACAGTTTTGTCTCTGTAAGGGGTAGAAACATGCAACTTGGTGTGAATACATCTTGGACCAAGTGTCTCTGTGTCAAAACTAAAAATGGAGATTGCGCATATGTATCATACAACATTTTTTTTTACGAAAATGTAAAGTTCAACAAGACACATGATACAAACCTGATTTATACTTAGGCACTGTATACACATCCTTAAAGTAAACTTCTCCTAAACCCAACAATACCAAGCACTTGATCTGACTCCCTGCACTTTTTGAGATATGATTTAGTTTTTAGTCACATGAGATATATGAGTTTTTAGTCTTAAAAACACTTGTAGAAACACAAGTTGTCGATCACATTGTCAAATTGAATGCACACATGGACCACATAGACTTAAGTAAGAATTCATAATTTAAAAAGATTTAGAAATGTGGTTGTAGGGAGACTTGATGAGAAACATAGCTCAATCAGTATGTATAAGAACTATGACTATGTATATTAGCCTACATGATTTCTCAGCTCTGTTCAAAATTTGTGAGACTTTATAAATCATCCCCCCTTTCACACACACTGTACATTTTTTTAGGCAGATTTGCTAAAATGTTGTTCAGTGTTACTCTCCATTTGGACAGGTCACCACATGCAATGCTATGTAAAATACAGTGCCTGGAAGTAGTGTGTCTGTGCGTTTGTGAGTGTGTGTATATGTGACTGTTGATGATGGTGTGTACTTTTATGTGTGAAAGGGGTCTGTGTGAGTAAGGGATGATGAGCCAAACTGTCAGAGATACAGATTTTTTTTTTTTTTTTGTATAATATTGCGTAGGAACACTTTATACAGTAAGTACATGCACACAGAGTAGCTGTTAATACTATAATGACCCGCTTCTGATAGCAACCATCCATTTAGAAATAGTAACGGCAGTTTATTCCAGCAAGTTTTGAATGAGTGGATGTTCAGCGGAAATAAGTAGTTCTACAAATGAGCATGTGTTAGCTATGAAAACGTGCTAATTGTTAGCAAAATACAAAGTGCAGATGTGGCAACAGTGGTATACTGTAAGCGGGATAATGAACTCCATGGCATGCATATCGGTTAATATTGCACTTATCGAGGTGTAAAGGCTACACAACTCCAATGTGGAATATTACCCCATGTACACACGCTGTGTCATCCATTATCCCTGACAAATAACTATAGCTATAATATTTCAAAATGGCTGTTGTGGATTTATTTATATTTATGTGAAAGAGAGGATGAATCAAATGTGAGAGATAGTGAAAAATAAGTATTTAAAATTAATGTGATGAAGATCTGACATTTCTGACCTGTGTTATAGACACTTTGTCATGGAAGACAGAAGACAATAACCCTAAACTTTGTTGTTGTTGATGACTGATTTGAAACCTTCCAACTGGTTTGTGTTCAGCTCAGCTTAATATACTTTCAGACAGTGCTGTGAAGGAAATTGTACAATACCACTATGGTCATTAATGGGTTAACCTATGAATAAAGGTAACTTAATTTCACATGTGGTAAATTTTATTTAGAGATTAAGTTTTGTTCTGAAGCAGAGCTTTGTAAACATGATTTTTTTCTGGTAAAATGTAAGCGTTGGACCTCTGAGAGAGATAAAGGATGCAGTAACAGCTTGGCCATATGACAAAGCAAACGCACAGCATGCTAGCTCCAGCTGACCCGACATGTTAGCTCTAGGCAGCATATTTCTGAGATGAACTTAATGAGGACGATGACCTACCTACCAGCAAACCATATCCTCCTCCTAAAACTATCATAACAAAACAAATCAGTGATAAATTTTAAGATATTAACCTGTCTGTCTAGACACGGTTCACTGAGATATGCTCAGCAGTGAAAATCAACCATTACACCTTGACACATCAAGTGTCTCATATTATAACTTAAGTTTGAACCGCATCACCCCAGCTCAAACTTCTGCGCTCATCAATGATGCCAGTAAAGTAAAAAGTTGAAGAAAGTTGCACATGAATAGTATTTTAACCTGAGACTGAGCATCTGGTAACCCCGAAAAACTGCTCTGTTCTGGCCTAAAACTGTTCTTTGGCACTGGATCTTAGAAGTTACCGCTCTCTATACGCAGGCAAAATTGCAAGGCTCAGGCATAGCAACTACAGAACTAATTCACAGTGTTGAAGTATCCTAGAATGTGTAATGCAAAACAAGTCAAGAAATCCTTTGATGGAAATCACTAGCTAAAACATAAACATTATAGCTCTTTTTTAGATGTTCATAAGTCTGTAGAAAACAACTGTCAACTTCATTCAACAGAGAACTTCAAAAATTAAACACCAAATGAAAGATTTTTTTTGTGCTGAAATTGACGGAATGCTTCAGTTTCTGTCTTTGAAATTTTTCAACGTTGTGCCTCTGTATAAAAAAAATCTGTGGAAACCATTCCAACACTGCCCTCTGCAGGACATGGACTAGAACAAAAAACACCAAATTATTATTCATCTCTAGCTCTGGCTTCTAACTATTGCACCTTCAATTATTAGTGTACAGGAACGCATCATAGTCTATACATGTACAGGACACAACAACTAAATTCTTAAACTAAATCAGCAAGAATATGAATCAAAACAATGTGTAATATACAACAAATGAATTAGCTAAGCATATTGAAAATACTTCATTAAGTTATCACACCGTGTTCTAGGCATGTTAACACAACTGTTTTTTTTAGGGGACACAAACATTCTGTAAATCCTGGGAAAATCCCTTGTGTAGCATCAGTAATACTTGTGCAATATCAAATTAAGGCATCATTTAGGGCTTCCACGCATAAGACATTTTAGTTGTGAAGCTGCATTACAGTCATGTCATTGAAAACCTCATTAGACACAGTGTGAGTGCAGTCTTTCGCTTCTTAAAAATGTCCTCCCTCTCACACATTCCTTTGTCTCCCTTTCCTTGTGACTCCACAGCAAAGACCCAGTGGACCCTTCCACTGACCAAACACTGGGTTATCAATTAAGGTTAGCCCAAGGCACAGGGCATGCAGAAATGTAGTGTTTCTCTGGAACACTCCATAGTCTGATTTACCATATCAAAGCACCAACACAGATGCAGGGCGCCATCTTTCATCATGGCTCTTCATGATGTATTTACTTTGGAGAGAGTGGTGGGGACTGGAGACCATTACTGCCCCCAAACAAACAGCTCAGCTTCGGGTGGAGATCACTCCAAACCTCACCCATCTGGTCGGGAGAAGGAAATGAGAGAAGGACAAAAATAAGATTGGTGTATTTATCCTAATACCACGCTTGTCTAATCTAAAAACCACATATGCTTTATTCCATTTTTTTTAATCAAAGGAGTGGCCCAAATATACCACTGAAAACATAGCCTTAAAAGTCAGAAAGTTTTAACTGGGCCACTGGATTGCAGTGATAAATTCTTAATATTGTTATATTATACAAGGTACATTAATAAACAGTGAAAGTACCCTTGGCAGATCTTCAGCAGGTCTTTTTAAACCAGAGCTGTGGGTTGGCACACATCTGGGTTGATCAATATTTGAATTCATGGGGATTTGAGCTAAAGCTTTTGGCAGCGATGTGGCCAAATATCAGATGCCATTCCCCCGCCACCTTAAGAAGAATGGCTCACCTCTCTGTGTCCTTGCACCTGAGAGTTGACAAAGGCCCCCAGGATATGTGTGGTGATAGGCAGGTACGTGAAGACCAGCTGGGTCTCCTGATGGAGGCAGAACAGGGAGAAGTAGTTCCTCAGCTCCATGGTCTGGATGGCATTCTCTTGCTGTGCAACAGACACATTGCAAACACGTTACCTGCCGTATGACACTCTTCTCTTTCTCTGGCCAGATGGCCACGCACTCTTCACAATTCATTTTCTTATCCTCAGTGTGATACATAAGTTGCATACAAATAGCATATAAATGACTAATGATGATTGCACAGCATAGGTAGATGTGGTATATTACTGGTCTCTTGCTGCATTATATAGCATATTATATGCAATGGCTTATACAGTAATACACTACAGTCTGCTGTAAAGTACCATTGCTCAGGTAGAACTCCAGCACTTCCGCACTCAGCACTACCTGAAACAGTGTGATCAAATCCACTGGCTATTGCATCAGATCCCTGCTGCATGCATGTGTGTGATCAAAGAGGGCTGAGAGTGCTAGAAGGCCATCTGTTGTCTAATGTGGGCGCATTCTGCACATTAGGCATAGTGCATGGGAATATACCTCTCAGGAGTTCATTTGATGTGATCTTTTTTACAATTATATAAGCTGCCATCCTGGATGTGCATCTGAATGCATTTAAAGCTTTTGTGTGTGTGCGCATGTGTGTTTAGATGGTACACACCTGTACGATGCGTGACTCGAGCTGTTCCACTGAACCCTGTTCTTTTGGCTGCACAGTGGCACTCATCATCTGCCTCTTCATCACGCTGTACTTCTGCAGAGCACGCTGGTGCTCATGTAAAACTCCCTTCTCATGTCGCTCACACAGGTCCTGATGCACACACAAGCAAGCACATGGAAAACAGCCCTTTAGCATGGGGAGTCATATCTGTTTTTAAAGTTGTGGCATTATTCCATTATACATGTTTTAAACCAATACAATGCCTGCAAAGAATGTTTTCAAACTTCCCCCACTCTACCTGGATGGCCTGGTTTTGTGTATTCAAGCATGTTCTTCAGGCAGTTTCAGACTAACTGTGTACCACCATGGAGGTAAATGGGTATCGACTATGTTTGAGGTGGACAGTTGTTAAAAAATGTTTGAAGTGGCAATTCCTACGTCGTGTTCCGTGATTTTTTTTTCTTCAGTGCTCCTTAAAACACTGATGACCACGAGCTGTCTATTTTATGAATGATCATAATTTTACATTAGTTACACACTCACAGAAACATTACACCAGCCAACACACCATATTAATTGCATATATTAGGAAAGTCTTCTGAACGGAGATAATTAACCTGAGTAATTATAAAGATGGTGGAGAATTCATCAGTGAAATCAACTTGGTTCAGAACAGAATCAGACCAAATCATAGCAGGAGTTTAACAGCAGCATTACCAAATAAGTTTTTACAAATGACTACAAAATCACTGCTCAACAGAGTTTTATAAAACAGCCCTTTTTACAAAAACTGAGTTTTATAAAAACTCAACTCATGAAACAGCTTTGTCACGCAAACTCACTCTGTATGACTGAAGCAAATCCAAAAAGAGATTCAGTTTTTCCACCACGTCATCTTCCTCTCTCCTTCCCTTTATTGAAAAAGAAAATGGGATGAGAGGAAGAAACAAAAGTAATTTTTTGCAGGCAGAGTCCCTCTGAATCTGCCACTGGGTACTACTTGTGAGCTGCTGGTGGTGGTCTCTACCTGCTGCACAGCTTTGTCAGCAAGCAGTCCAAACTCCACCGACAGCCCTTTGAGGGACTGCCGTAGGGAGCCCCATGTGCTTTGGGAGGAAGCCAGAGGAGGTATGGGAGAGGAATCTGTCCCCAAGGTACTGCAACACAGAAATGACACATTGGAGCTGAAAACTAATTGGACACATGTGGTCAAGTCTTGCTGGAGATGAAGAGGAAGAATAATCTGAAACACAATTATGCACAGGAGATTTTCAGCTTTTGTTCAGCTGAGACTCAGCAGATTCATTGCTATTCTGAGGCTCCGTATCCTGACCAGAAGCAAAAACTGAGAGAAAAACCAATTCTGGACTGTTTGGACTGGTTCCAAGGCATGTCAATATGATATGCAAAGTCCTCCAAAACAGAGCTTCAAAGTAGGTTACCTCTTGGCTGTGGCCAAGCAGCAGGAGTATTGTATAAATAAATCTGACCAGTTTACACACTAAAACCTCACAGAACCCAAGATCTGTATGACTAGACACCTGAGCTCCTTTCCGAACATCAGCAGATCCGTGGCGTTCTCCTTGGAGCGTTCGGCCATTCTCTCAGCTCGATCTCGCAGCTTCTGGAAGCTATTGTGGACATTTTTGATCAGCTCTCTACTGGATGAAAACTGGGCTTGGATGTCAGCAGGCAAATATTCCTACAGGTAGAACACAATCAGGGCTCATCACAACACTGTGTAAGCTGTTTGACAGTGAGTGTGATTTGAAGCAAACTTTTTGTGGCTTTTCAGACATAAACTTAAAAGATGCAAACCTTTGCTTGAGTTGCATATCTGCAGGTTAAAAACTCATCCCCCATTTTCTTGTATGCATCACGCAGTTTGCTTTGGACATCCTGCAAGGACAAAAACATTAGCCACACAAGCTGTTTTTTGGTTCACTTGAATGTCAGAGTGTCACGGCAACAATGTAAAGCCAAAATTCACACATTATGCAACATGCAGGGATACTTTCTTCAAATATGTTGCCCATAGGCACTAAAGGTAGAGGCTGCAAATCTAATCCAGAACACTTTGGGTCAGAGTGCTGGCTCTGTTAATTAAGGTCAGAAGCACTGGCTCAGACCAAACTGTACACAATGCAGCATATCAACAGCGCATGCTGTCCAGAATTACGCGCAAGTTGGTTTGGAGGTGGGCCAGGATAACCTGGTATTATGACAGCGAAAAAAAATGAACTGTGCGCCCAGTGCAACATTCAAAAGGGTTCTTGTTATGTTCAATTATGATGAATGTGTTGTGGGTGTAACACTGAATAACCAATGAAAGAGCCATTTTACATTGTCTTTAAGAGTCAGTACCTTAAGCGCATGGATGGCTGATTGGTATTTCACCAGCGTGTTTTCTACCATTAGAAAAGCACCTCTGTAGATGCAGATGCATTTAACAAAATTATTTTGAAACATCAAATACCTACATATGGTCTAATAACTCCCTCATACTGTAGCTCCC
>JAVQKI010230882.1:0-12312 GCA_036025975.1 Nematalosa erebi
AACCAATCTGTTCAGAGCCCAAACATCATGTGATATTATATTATGCTGTCAGTGACTGACTCCTGCCAACTAGATGTCATAATTCTGATGTGGATTATGCTTAGACTGCAATCCGTTGAGGAAGTTAGATAGTTGTGGCTAATGTCAGACATCTCAGTAACCACAGATGGAGGCTACAGGCTTCGACAACACCATCAGTCAGCGATGTCTGTCTGTCTTTCTGTCTGTCTGTCTGTTCATTCTTGAGGAGGAGAAACAGCACTGTTATACAGCACTCATGGATATATGTGTGTGTGTACCTCTAGGGTTCCGCTACTCATGCCAACTGAATAATAAAAAAGTATAAGTCTGTTGTGTACACTGAGTCTGTGTTAGCCTGTGTCTCTCTCCACCCCGGACTACTCTCCTGTGTAGAGAAAGCGTTAGAGAGAGAGTCTCCACCCAATCACTTAAGCATGAGAGACAATTATAACTGAGGGGCACATGGGACATCCAAGGTTGTTTGTCCTTTTCTGCACAGCATTAAATCATTATGTGGCCATCAATTAGAGCCTGGCTTAAACCCTTGGGTAAGCTAGTGTTTTAGAGTGTGTGCGTGTGTGTATGTGTGTGTGTGTGTTTGGTGAGGGGGGCCTGGAGAAGTGTGATGAGGGTTATAGTACGTGTACTGTATATTAACTTGTCAGTGTACTTGTTTGTGTGTGTGTGTGTGTGTGTCTGTGCTTGTATTTGACATGATGATGATGATGACACAGCCCCAGGCTAAGTGTATGCACCAAACACACACACACACACACACGCACACACAGACTCGTGTTTAGTGGGGTGGGGGAGCTAACAGCTGGTGATTAGACAGAGAGAGGGGGAGAGAGCAGTAATCAGTAGTGTGCTGCAGTTGGAGGGTCTCCACATAGCCGGGAGGAGAACAGAGCAGCTCACTCGAGCTCATTTCTGGGAAGGAAGGGCTGAAGGGGCCACTTTGGACACACTAACCTCCCAAGTTTGTGTAATCATGGGGAAAAGACACTCAACATAATGTGTTGTTTAGCATTGAGCACTGGCAACCTGATGAGCTGTGGGCTGTTAATGTAAGCCACACACTGGTAAATGGTGTAAATGAAGACCAACCACGGTCCTTGTGTGTGTGAGTGTGTGTGTGTGTGTTTCTGTGTGTGTGTGTGTGTGTGTGTGTGTGTGTGTGTGTACATGCAATCAGTGCCTAGATGAAATATTCTCAAATGGGTGTGTGTGGGCGTTAGAATTTGTGTACGTGCATGCATGCTCATTAACCACCATAATTCATTTCTAGAAAACACTTTTATTCATCAAAAAAAAGCACAAACATCAATTTACAACAAAAGGCGATAAAAAGACAAAAAAAGGCCTCCCAAAATCAACAGGGATCATCCACGAAAAACAATAATGCTGCTGTGAAAATATTTCAAATATTTTCAGTCCCTTGCGTGATGTGAAGCTGAAGTAATATTTGCTTTTCCAGTTCAACAATTTGGATCTCTCTCTCTCTCTCTCTCTCTCTCTCTCTCGCTCTCCATACATTCCCTGCACTGGCGCATACTGTGAAGTACTTGTTTAATTCATATAGCATTCAGAATCAACATATTTTTTAAAAAGTTGTTCAAAGAAATGACAGAAGGGTTAAATGGAATCTATGGCGTTACATTCTCTTGCATTGTACACTGCTGAAACACATGGAGACACAAATAAGCGCAGTCTTTCAGTCAAATAACAAAGTCTCCAGTGGAGGAATCTAGTTTCATGGGATAGTCTTCGGAAAAAACTAAAAACAAGTGATACAGAAAAGATAGTGGAGAGTGATTTAAGAATGAGACATTGCTGCTGCCAAGTTATTTTTTTAAGAGTTTTGATGCTTTGAACATGTCTGGACTCCCAGACAGGAAGGGGGGAAAAAAAAGCATTTTTATTTTTATTTATTTATTTTGGTTAGAATCGTTTGAACTTTTCATTGTCTGGTTGGCGGCAAGTGTGCAAAGCGGGTTCTTGCGGCATGGCCAACAAGGCTTTCTTGAGCGGTCAGCAGAGGCGACAAATGGAGCGCATCAGTGCAGGGAGTGCGGCCGAGCCCACAGGGGACCCTTGGAACAGACCATATCTGTAGAACATCAGGCCCAGCTAAGGAGAAGGAAATGAATGGCTTCCAAATTGCAGCAAGCAAAGCCTAAATTAGGCTAAAAGTCCCTCTTACTTTCTCTTTGTTTACTTGTGTGTGTGTGTGTGTGGGTGTGTTGGGAGGGGGTAAACATTTCAGTATGTGTGTATGTGGTGAGCTCTGTGTGTGTGGGTGGCTTTGCGTGTGTGAGAGTGTGTGTGTTTGTGTGTGTGTGTTTACTATGTTGATATGGCAGTAAGAGTTCAGAGTGTATGCTTTGTTTACCCTGATTTTATTTAGTTTGTGTGAGAAGTGCCTTGAGGTTATTTTTAGACTGCTGGTCTCATTGTGTCGTGCTTGACCGCCTATTTCAGGCAGGAATCCAAGGCTTTGGGGTAATTTGTTACAACCACTACATCTGTACAATTCAGACATTCATGTGGTGAAGGTCAAATTTCATGCTAAGTACAGGCAAAGGGTTTTCCACTTTCTATCTAGGATATTCCAGGGAAATGCTACAGTCTTGCCGTATCAACAACAACAACATTGTCATCATTCAACACAAAATAAGGCCACAATAATCGACAAAAACATCATATCAAAACATATTCAAAAGGCAACACAGGGCAGAGAAGTAACCTTCACAAAGTACCAGTCACAGTACGGGCCCCACACGCAAGACAGTGGAGCTCTTGTCCTCACATCTTCATCGTGTTTCAGCTTGTTTTCACAGCAATGGTTATCCTTTTGAAGGATGGTGTCACTTGAGGGGGGAGTGGGTAGTGGGGGAGCAAGTTTAGGTCAGGAGAGGAGGGGGTAATTTCGAGCTGCAGCATGAAGCAAAAGAAAATGCCATTTTTTTTTAATCTTTTTAAAAAGTTTCCGTACCAACACTTGTGCAGTTCCTAATACGTTTCCTCTCCAGCGGCTTGAGAGAGAGAGGGATGAAGTCCCGGTTGTTAGTTGTTTTGTTTTTTGTTTTTGTGTGTGTGTGTGTGTATGTGTGTTTTTTTTCCTCATCAGTGCAACTCTCTCACATGGAGCCAGCAAGTAAGTGGAGACGGAAGAATTGGCTCGTGGCCGTGGCGGAGACGTAGTCCTGGTGTGTCCGTCGTGTCGGACACTGTCACACACACGTACACACACAAACTTCTGTGTGTTTCCTGCTCCCTCCTTTCCCCCCACAAATCTCCCTCTTTCCCTCATTCTCTTCCTCAGTCGTTCCCTCCCTCCTTCTTTCTCTTCCTCCCTTTTTCTCCTCTCTATTCTCGGCCTGAGCCAGCATTGCAGCCCTCCCAACACGCTCCCCCAACTTTCATTCCAGCAACACGATTTGCAAAGTCTTAACATCTTTTCATGTCATGAGTATAAAAATCATTAAGAAAAAACAAGCCAGACATATGAGAATGTAAAAGAAAAGGCACCTTCATTCATTTTCGAGAGGAAAAAAACACCTCTGTTGGCAATTGCACTTCCTTTCAATACTGTTTTTGTTTTGTTTGTTTTTATGTTTGTTTTAGCAAGCAAGTTTCAACTGGCTGGGTTTGCTTGCTCACAACAGTTAGCATAGTCTGCTGCATAGCATAGTCTGCTTAGCAACAGTCTGCTGCATCCCCATGGGCAACGGGGGCATGGAGTCAAAGTCAAAAGAGCGTCCCCTCGAGGGCTGGAGGTTAGAACTGCAGAGTCCCAAACAAAAGCTCAGCAGTGAGTGAACCTGAAGCGTTCTCTAGTCTCTGAGCTCAGAAGTAGGAGGGTTTGAGGGAGGCCACAAAGTCATTGGCGTTGCCCTGTCCCTGCATGAGCAGCGCTTCATACTCGACGCCGTTGGGCGTCTGCGGGGGAGTGCAAGGCGCCACCGCCTCCGCCTGCTTCGCCGTCCCCAGCGTCCCGTTCTCCAGGCACGCCTTCACCCCCTCCAGCTCCAGCGGTGTGGGCTCATCGGCGTCTAGCTCCATGTGGGCCGACTTAGCCCGATTCCTCCTTCGCCGGAGGAAGACCAGGAGGGCCAAGGCGGCCGTGACCACCATCACCAGGGCCAGGCCGGCAAGCGCCAGGACCAGTGAGGAGGCCACAGGGCCCTCGATGCTTGGCTCCACAAAGTGGGAAATGAGGGCACTGCCAGTCCTTGCCTCCGTGCAGGAGCCAACGATGTCAGGTTCGCCCATGGGACTGGCGCACACCGAGTACGTGCAGTTGGGCTTCAGGCCCCGCAGCGTGTACTCGGGGTAGGTAGCAGGAACGCTCAGGTGGATGGGCCGCTGGTCAGGGCCCGACAGGTTACGGTAGGTGAGCCGGATGCCGCGGATGTTCGGCCGCGTCTCAATGTAGCGTTGGAGGTCCAGGAGGATGGAAGTGCTGGTCACCTGCCGAGAGCTGATGTCAGGCTCTGGAACAGGGGCGACTGTTTCGACGGCAACCTCTGGGGAGGAGGGGAGAGAAGGCAACTCGATCAGGTTCTCGCAGTACTGGCCCGTGGTGTCGGAGGGACACAGACACTCCACCTGGCCCTGCAGGTTGAACTTGCAGGTGCCCCCGTTGAGGCAGATGCTGGAGGGGCACATGGGCTCCTGGTGACGCCTGCCGCTGGTGGGGGAGATGCCTGGGTCTTGCAGGTGCGGGCCAGGGAAGACGGTGTCCGGTGGGGACGGGGTGTGGATGATGCTCGGCTGGGCTTGGGTGGTGGTGCCCGTGCGTACAGTGGGCGAGAGCGGGACGGCGAGGGTGCTGCTGACGACGGGTGCACGGGTCTGCACGGTGGTGGTGGTGACGGGACAGCCGAAGTCTCGGTGCTCCAGGTCGGTCAGAACCTTGCCCGAGTTGCTGGGCGGGAAGTGGCAGCGGGTCTCCTCCCGGCGGGTCAGCTCCACCTTGTGCCCACGTAGCCAGGCAGGGAACCAGGCCAGCGGGCACAGGCAGTTGAAGGGGTTCTCCGCCACAGTCAGCTGGTCCAGTCGGGGGAAGAGCTGGAAGAAGCCTTCAGGAAAACCCTGCAGGTTCAGATTGCTAAGGTCCAGACCCTGGAGGGTAACCAGGTTCTGGAAATCCTCCTTGGCCAGATGCCCTAGCTGGTTGGAGGCCAAGCTGAGGCGAATCAGGCCCCGGGCCAACTTCAGCGCCGGGGGCATGGCCGACAGCTGGTTGCTGGACAGGTCCAAGGTGTGGAGGTTGTTGAGGGAGCGCATGAGCTCCTCGTCCAGGCTGGTGAGCCCCAGGCCGGCCATCTTGAGCGACTCCAAATTGGGCGTCTGGAGGTCGGTGGCACTCGGTGGAGGGATGCGGTTGTAGCTGACGTCCAGGAGCAGTAGCCTAGGCAGGCGCACAGGGGGCAGGATGGTCAGCATGTTCTGCTGCAGCTTGAGCTCCAAGAGCTTCTCCAACCCCTCAAAGGCAGCCGGATGGATGCTCTGGATGCGGTTGCTAGAGAGATACAGTCGCTCAAGCATCACCAAGCCCGAGAAGCTGTTCTCATCAATGCGCGTGATCTCGTTGGTGGACAGATCCAAGTTGCGAAGCGACGAGAGCCGCCTGAAGACGCCATCCGGGAGGACTACCAACTGGTTTTGGCTCAAATCAAGCAGTTGGAGGCCGCCCAGGCCCGAGAAGTCATCTTCGGACAGCGTATCGATGCCGTTCTGGAAGACATAGAGGTCCTTGGTGGAAGCCGGGATGCCGTCAGGCATGAAGGTAGAACGCCGCTCCAAACACATGATGTTGCCCGATGTGCAGGTACAGCTCTCCGGGCAGCCGCTGCTCAGGCTGAGTGACGGCATGAGGGAGAGCAGGAGGAGGAGGTGGGGGAGGAGAGGCGGCCAGGATGGAGGAGCTGGGGAGAGCCTCATGCTGTTTGTCCGTCTCCCTCCTAGACACTCTGAATGTCCTGCAGGGGGACACAAAACAAGCAAGAGACAGTTCAGAAATAGTGACTATGAAATTTGACAGGATTTGGAAAATCGTAGTGTATGGATTCAGGCAGTGTATATGTTCTTCTCTCGAAGGAAAGAATGGATTAATGAATTAATGAATGACTCAATCAATTTATCAACCAATCTCGCTGACAATTTGTTGTAAGCATAGAGTTATAAGCATGTTATAAACATGGGTTTATTACTGAATCACATCCACACGTTTTCAGTTGACTCTTAAATAATAACAAACAAATACACTGGCATAAAACCTACAGGCTGTTCAAAGACATGTTTAAACCATGTAGTTGGATAGATGCTTTTTTTAATGCACGATCAATTTGCTATTGCCTGTGACTGAAGTTGGACAGAGAATAGCCCAAATAGACCTCACCCTTTGCCAGTCTGTACTGAACAAATCGTCTCTGGAGAGAGCCTACTGTTATTGTTTGGTTTTTCATTTGCACTTAAGAGAGGAGAACAGAGCCTCTTACGCAAACACTGTGACTTTTGCTTTCTCTCTGTGTTTGCCACCGACACAGAACTCACATTCAGGAGACCATGGATGAACACCACCCCAGATCCTCTGCCCAGCAAAACACGCACGCTCAGCCAGGCCAAGGAGGACTGCCCTGTTTTGCATGGTGAACTCATTTCATCTTGCATCTCACATACGCTTATAGTGGATGGGTATGGTGCCCATGCTCTGGAGATTAGCCCACCCATGCACTGAGGGTTGGCCCCACAAACAGAGGGTGGAGGTGGGGGCGGTAGTGAAGGGGGGAGAGGGGGCGCATGTGGCATCCCTGGCCTAGACCTACACAAACAGTGAATAGCCATTTCACCCAAACAGACCTCTGAAAACACACACACACACACACACACACACAATTAAATGCTCATACAAACACACACACATACTCTCTCTCGCTCAGCCACCCACGCGCTGGGTTATGGATACCACACACACGACCATAAGCCCTCAGGCTCCATGTGCAGCTCATAAGAGGCACAGAAATGAGGCAAATAAACAGCTGGGGGAAGGAAAGGGAAGGGAAGGAGGGCAGGGGTGGGGGGAGGCGGGGGCCGGCGGATGACCGCTTTGTTTTCCCACTTTTGCGCCGATGAAGCCCTGTGATTGGCTAAAAGGGCAGGCAGCGCATGTGAGGGCCCGTAAGTGTTGACTCTTGCGCCGAAAATCGCGCACAAAATCTCCCCTTAAAACCTTGAGCAGCGTTTAGGGCACAAAAAACAAATTCTGCCTAAGTCACAGGATAGCAAAGCCCCCACTGAAGAAAGAGAGGAGAAGGAAGACGAGAGAAAAAAAGAGATGACCCAGAGTGTGTGGTCTGTGGGCATTTTACAATGTGTCCATTGTACTCGGGAGAAAACCGACACGAAACGAAGTGTCTGGTGTTGCCTTTCTTTGGAAGGGCTTAGGCGGCGGCGGAGCTCAGATTCGGGCACACGTTCCTTTTGTCGTGAGGTGAGGGGAGGAGGAGAGCATATCAAAAGCACATGGTGAAATATCCCCTGACCACTGCCTTATCCCCTCTAAGGCGGTGACATCATTCTGCAAGAAATATCGCTTTTCGCTGCTTTGGATGTTATTGCTTTTCACTGCTGGGATATCCTCTGAGATAAGAGTTGAAAAAAAACAAGCATAAATAGGAATGGCGGTGAGATTTACAGTCGTGCTTGGCTGAAGGGGTTTAGAACCATAAAACACATGGTTCAACTCGTCACAGATATCTCGAGCTTTGCTTTTCAACAGCCCCCCCCCAGACACACACTCACACACACACAAACACAGTTCCTCCAAGTTAATTGTTAATGATGTAAAAGCAACAGCCTAAATGTTGCATTCTGAAACTTTTTAGCATTTCGCAACACTTCCATACCAAAGCGCTGCAATCTGCAACATCATCCTGCTTTATTGGTCAGTAATTTCATACATGTGTTATCACTTCTGGCAAAATCTCTCTCAGAGCATGGCCACAGACATGTCAGATAATTTTCATGGAGTATTTGGAGGGGTTGAGCTGTCACATTCCCTAAAATATGATTCTGGACACCATTCCCATTGATTTCCTGGCAGCCTCTCGGCATCTCATTATGGCATTCCAAGCATAATTGTTTCATATCTTGTTGTGGAAAAACTTACTTGTAATTCAAATTCACTTTTGATGACAACTGCTCCATTTCAGAGTTTGACGGGGCAGCACTAAGATTGTATTGTACTGTTGGGATCACAGTTTAGCGCAGATGGAAATGTATTTGGTGAAAACTGTCACAAAACTGTCTTTTTGCATTAAAGCACACACCACTGAGGGAAGACATATGTACACTATACCCAGCTCCACTCCTAGTATTCCAATACTCTTCCTTCATCAGCTCCCTCATTTCCTTTGGCCCTTCTCTCCTCTTGACCTCGTGTCAATATGCGCTCCCTCTTGCATACTCCCACCTCCACCAACCCACCACCCCACTACACCCTCCTCAAATGGAAAAAAAACCCTGAAAAATCCACAATTCTCCTTTGCTGAAACACCCCTCCCAAACCCTACCCCAAACCATCCGACTCGGAACGCCAGGGTGGAAGTTGGAACGAAATCCGAGCCCCTTTTTCATTAAAGCGGGCGAACGGACGGCTTCTCTCCCTCCTCAACCCGTCCTCACCCAGCACTCCCTCCTGGCCAGCGCCTGATCCCACCGGCATGGCTGGAATTTACAATAACCCTAAAAATCCATCTTCATCACATGAAGACAGGAGGAGGCCAACCCTGGGCTAGCAACTGAGAGAAAGAGAGAGAGCGGGAGAGAGAGAGAGAGAGAGAGAGAGAGAGAGAGAGAGACTGAGAGAGAGACTGGGAGAGAGAGAGAGAGAGACTGAGAGAGACTGAGAGAGAGAGAGAGAAGAAGGGTAAAGGATGCTGCTAAATAGCAAGACAGAGGTGCACTGTAAAGGTGCAAGAGCTATAACAGAAACTCCCCTTAGCACAAGTGAGACAGAGTTAACAGCCATAACAGTTTCCCACGTGTAGTTCTAATTAATCATCTTGATTATCATTCATGTTAGAAAAAACAACCCAAAACAGTGTCAGGATTATCAGGCATCTGATAAAACTGACTTCTTAAACAAACTAGTTATTGTGAACAAACGCCTACTGTATTTTGGAAAAAACACTTTCGCTCCTTGTTGTCCATAATCACAGGAACTCAGCAAGTCATACAAACACTGGATTGTGTCACATGATGAGGCTGTGACCTCATAATAAACCCTATACTATAACTCACATCCTCCCCATTGTGCCTCCTAATCTCTCTGTAATGACAGAAAGCCACACTGTCAGACTGGTTTAGGGTTGCTACAAGGTATGTGGCAACTGGCAATTATTTGCCATCCAACAGTAATCTCTATCATTACAGACGCATGCCTTGCCCAGCAGAAAACAAACTTACTGCCGTCAGGCCTGCCCCAGAGCAACCTGCGCTGCTACGTGCTAATGAGATTGCTAGCGCTCTTAGCGCTCTTGTCCTTGTATGGTGTTTGGGGTTGGGGGTTGGGTTGTGGTGGGTGGTATGGTTGGAGGATAAACAGGTGAGGGCGCACTGTCAGAGGCAGACGTGCGCACTTGGCATATGTGTGGCCGGGTGTCGTGTGACAGAGCAAACATATCCAGTGCCCCAGCCCGCGAAACCACAGCTCTCCCGCTAATCTCTCAGCCCAGGGAAAAACATCATTACAGCCTAATGAAATATGTATTAATAAACCTCCAAGCCCCAAACCACTCTTTCTCTCTCTTTCTTTTCCTATGTGTCTCTCTTCTCTCTCTCTCTCTCTCTCTCTCGATCTAGATCTTGGTTAATATGACTGTATGCTTGCCCTTCTGATATGAATATGATGAATCAATGCCCAGAAGTTATGAAATCCTGAATAATAATAATAACAATAATAATAATGTCTATCTGTGCCCTGCTTAATAGGGCTCGCTGTTCTTTCTCAGAAAATTCTTCTCTCCAGAATCATTTGGCTTTGACTGCTAAGCCACGGGCCGACGGATCAAATAAGCCAGAGGGTGGGAGGGATGAGGGAAGGAATGAAAGGCTTACAGCCAAATTTTCTCCATATTATTTTCTTTGGTCTACTCCCTCCCCTCTCTCCTCTTGCTCTCTCTCTCTCTCTCTCTCTCCCTCTATCCCTCCTTTTCTTTTGCGCCCATAATTTCAGCATGTTCAAACCTGATAGATTACTTTTGATTATGTCACATATTTCACCTCCAGACCATGAGGTTCAGAATATGGTGAATTCTGCCCTGTTTGTCGCTGGCTGACTGGACTTGATGGCCTTTGAGGTTCACTGGACACCGACAAATTCACACAGCTAGAAAAACCGCCTGACGACAGCAGTTACCAAACACATACACTGGGTAAGCTTGACAGTGACCCCACTAGTACTACTGATGATAATAAAGGTTTTATTATTATAACTTCTTTACCATAAAGAGTCTGTAAAATTGACATGAGAGAATAAAAGTTAATCAAACTTTAAAAGTGAGATATTGAGATAAAAGGGGAGGTGTCCATTTATACATTTTGATATGATAAGCATTGCCCATCAGTAAGCACTGTCCATTTGGCTATCATTTGCCCATGATGATCCATTTTGAATCTGCTTGACTTCTTTATCCCAAAGCACACGATCACATTCTTTCCCTCCCTACACGCATACTGCATGCATGCGGTGCTGTTTGGTTGACTCAAAGCCTTCGGTTTGGAGACCCATGCCAAGTCATCTCACTCGGCCCACACAGTGCTGAGATTAATGGGAACATTTATCTTCTTCCCTCCTACCATAATTGCAGTCTTTTAATTACAGTCAACTGCAAAACCACAAAGTCATCCATATAGACATATCTGTTCTACAACTTTAAATCCAAAGGGTAAGTGACTCATGCTAACTGATTGCTGCTTGTTTGTCTCAGCCTTGAACTACAGCGTCATTCGTGTCTTACACTTGGCAGTGGAAACTTGGATCTAGCAAGAGCAATTAAATTTTGACAATATTAAAATTAAATCAAAGATGAGAACTTCAAACCATCAAACCGCTCCTCAGTGTTGCCACTTCAGAAGATCGTGTATAATGCCACAAAGTATCACTAAATGCCACTGCGTGCTGCACCGCACCACAAAATGCCTTCAAGTAGGCTTAGATTAATACCCAAAACACCACAAAGAGGCCCTTAAATTCAGCAAGACGTGGCTAAATACCGCATCAACTAAGATACTTAATTAATGCATGAGACACAAAATCAACTCCAGTGAGTAAAGTCTGGCTACATTTAAATGTACTACTTCACTAAGTCACAACATGTAGCAGAATATGACATTATAGTATTAGAACTAGTATTATTGCATGACAATGGTCACAATGGCCTAATGGTTTCACCCACACGCACAGTATTAGCAACCGATACAATGTCAGTCCTCGGAAATGCAGTGGAATGTTTTGCAGCTTGGTAAACACAATAAGGCCACAATGCCGCCTATTTGTTGGCAACAGCAAAAACACGTTAAACTTGTTCAAATATAATCCCGACACAAACAAGACTGACATGGACTTCGACAGTGCTTGTGGCCAGCTGTCACATAGCGCCAGCGACCGGGCAGGCACTTGCGGTGAGGGGAGGCACGAAGAGGACGGTGACAGGCCCCGCTGGCGGGGACCGGGCCTCATTAATCCCGGCAGAACCCGACACTAGTGGCGATAAAAGAAAACCAACCCCGTGGGTCGTGGGCCGAAACTCCCTGCAGTGCAGAGTGGAGCGGACAAGTGACCTTGCGTGTCGCTGGCAGAACACAACACCGATTGTAGCATAAGTGTGGCGGTAAGTGTGCGCATGGCGCAACATAAAGTAAACCACAGACCCGCCACATAGCACACACACACACACACACACACACACAGTCATAGCAATTAGATCCTGTGACTCTACAGAAATGCTGTATTCATCAGAGGCCATACGGTTGGCATTCAAAGCTACAAAGCTACTTCCTGATGAAAAAACCTGACCCCTACCCCTCATTAGTCTGCCCCCTCCCCAAAACAACCCCCCCTTCCATACACACACACACACACCAAAATAAATCCCCTCTATACACACAAACACAAAAGCAGCTTACAAAGCAGGCTACTCATGGCACACGTGACAAGACACTTAACCCCCCCCCCCCCCCCAAACCCTTTCCCTAACCCCCCCTATGTGTCTGTCTGTCTGG
>JAVQKI010230892.1:0-19522 GCA_036025975.1 Nematalosa erebi
CTCAAAAATAGGCTACACATAAAAAACATATAGGCTAGGCTAAGTTGTGGGCGTGGGTCATTGTTTATAGTGGGCCAGGTTCTGCCCCACTGAAATTCAGGCTCACCGCACGCTACTGACTAATAAAGAAGCCATTCCTCCTACAGCATTCATAACACATACCTACTCAATTTGAGTAATCTTTTTATATTATCATTTATTTATTTGTAAGAATCATTGAATGAACTAACAATTGGGTTGGAGCTCAAATGCTAAGAGGGGAAAATAGTGTGACAAGTGTTTCTCTGGATTTCCAAGGTTTATTGACTGTCTCTATGAGGACCAATATCCCAAAAGCTTTGAGACCGTGAGGAAAAGTGGGTAGCTTATGGTAGTGGGTAGTTCCCTGTGGAGCCGACTGTGTCCGGTACATCAGGAACTAGCAAAGAGACTGATCATTTGTCAATAAAATTGGAGGGATCAGCACAGTATTGATATTTTTTGGTCAAGCACTAATTTAATTAACAAATTCACTTGTTCACATTTTAGATCCAGAACTCTACCACAACTACTACTGTTCAAATGTCCGACTAAAGGGTTTCTTCTGGACTGACATGGCTCCTGCAGCCCAGCTCAGATCTGTAGCAATTGTAAATGCACAAGATCGGTGGGTCAAATTAAAGTCCCTGAACCTCATCAAAGAACTTGAATGCGATGAAGGTTGAAATGGCTGGTGGCCATCTTTTTATGCAGTTTCATACCCAAATCTATTCCGCACAACTCTTGCGGTAGAATTGAAATGGGGTTTGTATGGTAATACGGTTGTTAAAATCAAATCTGCCCTGCAGTTATCATAATGCACCTCCAGTGCTCAAGTGTACACGGCAGGCACAGTGGAAATGGTGCAGTTCAAATGAGGACACCCGTTCTGCAAAAAAATGTTGTTTCTCTAGATTTTACACAAGCAGAATCTAAAATTCTTTAAAATAATGTGCCTTTGATTGAATTTTCTATATACACAAATAAGCACTCAAAATTTTGTGTGTGTGTGTTAATAGTTAATTAGTCTGACTGTTTTAATGTAGGCTGTGCTTGACCGTTGTAATTATTGCTCTCGCTGTTATTTGTTGATTTCTATTCTACCCCCATCAGCACTAAAGCCCCCGACAGGTAACAGCGTGGCCTTGTGATTCTTTTTCTGCGTGTTCTAATGTGTACGCATGACGTCAGCAGCCAAGGAGGGGCAGCGCCTGAAGGTTGCTGTTCTCGGTGCTGAAGCCTCCCGCGGATGCGAGTTGTGTTGAGACAACAGCATCCTTCTCTTCGGCCACCTCGACCACTCTTTGGCATTTCTCACAAGTTTCCTGTATCCAGGAGCCCCTTTGATTAGACTACATGTCGAATTAATGTATTAACCCTCGAGTCAGCATGTCGTGTTAGGGAAGGTGTGTCGCGGATCAATAAGCAGAATGGATTCGCTGTGTTTCATCCTTGCTGTTCTTTTAGCTTTCCATGCGTTTGCTGCCGTCGCTGCGGATAGGAAATTCGGTAAGTCCCTTGATTTTAAGTGGAAATATTTAATATGTATGCCGTTTTCAGGGGTTAAATAAGTCTGTGTACAAGATTTTATGGGCATGTGGAAGGTGCCAATGTCTACATATTCTGTAGAGTTTGTTGTTGAGTAGAAGTGAAGTACGCTTGTGTGCGCGCGACTGTGGTAGCTTGCCATAAACGGAATGTGTAATAACACGTGATATACACACATTCCAAAATATGAAACGGCTCTCTCTCTCCAGGCGTGGGAAATCCAGTTTAAGGATAGCCCAAACTAGATCCGGTGCACTAGATAAAAGAGTTCCGTAGGCTGGTGTAGCCTACTTATTTTCAACAAGACAGCTTCTTTATTCTTTCTTAATGGATCACGTTGCATTTATCTGAAGCGCACACAGAGCAAAACAAACGTGATACAGGTTACCTCTGCCAGTTTACAATGACAGGCGATTACATAATCGCGTTACAGATTGTTAAACTGTCTTGGCAGGCTTCTTCTTCTGATCGGTGGGGTGCAAACTGCCCGTGGCCGTCCCTGTAGCCTATCTCCTATGGAAAACGTAACAATCTTACTTATCGCCTCAATAAGTAAGATTGTTACATATACAATCCAGTATATTAGTCTTATTTATCTTGAAACCGTTATTTTTTTTAAGTAGTCTTTGCGTACAGGTAGGTACAACAGCCTGTCAGCGTTACTAGGGCCTAGAGGTGTTTGTGTGTGTTTCCTCTGGGCAAGGCCAGCGTTTTGTTATGCCCTAGAACATACTCCAAATTATATACATAACCTAATTGCACGGAAAGCACAGGGCATTTAATTGCAAATAATTATACTCTTTGGAGATTACTTGCACTTGATTAATGAATTAATCTAATAATATCTGTCCATTTGAATGGGAAATGGCCTAGCCTTGGTGACTGAGCATCTATGCAGAGATCAGTAGATATTAATGAAGAAACTTGGTGAACACATCATGTTAAATCATTATGTTATTACCCATATGTAGCCTACAGTGCATCCACCTAGTAATGTTATGTAAACATATTTTGCCTCTCACCCCAAATCTACATCAGTTTATTCACCTCTTCCTGTTCCATGTTGCAGAAGGTAGGCCTACTTTTGTCATCGCTTTAGACAATATGGTTTTTTGTTTGTGTGTGTCCCTAAAAGGACACACTTTAATTGTCTTAACATCACACTGCAGGGAATGAAAGGAGGCATATGTGTGTTTATCAGATTAATGGCCCTGATATTTTCCAAACTGAATTTGACCAGAATATATGATGTTATGACTTCTCTACTGTACATTAACAGTCCAGATGAAACACTTGCATGTCACAGTGGAGATGTGGCTTTTCATATGAAGTGGCCTAACAGATTGAAACATAGGAGGGAGAAGATGGATGGATGCCAGAAGTGTGACTGTCACTGAACCAGTCATTTGGGTGGGAGGTACAGCAAGTAGAGCCATCTGCAAGTTGTTCGTCAGCCTCAATGTGTTTTTTTTTTCTTTTCTATTCTCAGTTTTTTTTTCTCTCTTCTGTATATTCCTCTGTCTTGATGACATTAACAGGCTACCTCTGTTGCCTCACATCTGCCAGCTGTGCACCTCATTCTTCTTGAACACCACAACCACTTCCTTTACTCTTGACAGTATATCTTCCTTATCTGCCCATCCACCCTTCTGTCTGGCTTGCCAGCAGCCAAGTTTACTTAAGTCCGTAATGAAATGCCAGACTTCCTCAAGTTTACAGACAGACAGCCTGAGTGAGTCACATTTATGTCCGTAGAGAGCTGATCAGCGAATCATTTATTTTCATTATTAAACTCCTTCTGTTGCCTTTTTCCTTCCAACCCCCCTCTGTCTTCCATCCCCTGCGCTCTTTCGAGGAGTTTAGGCTCGCCCTGTCTGTGTATGCCAGTGCAAGGGAGAGTTATTGTTTTTAATTAGTCCCCGTGTGCTTTGCATCATTATGAAGCCTGAGCTGCCGACCGGAGAAGATGCTGAATATGAGGCGTTCCCAGATGCGACTGTTACGATTCCTTTGTGTGTGTGTGTGTGTGTGTGTTTGAATGTGTATTTATGGGAGTGTGTTTGTTTAGCTGTGCCGATTGCATTTTCTTCAGGGACTGAAGATGCTGATGCAGAATAGGAAGAGATACCTGACATGCCTGATCTATAAATATCCAACAGAGAATAGACATGACTCTCAAATGAAGAGACTATGTGCTACTTCTTTCACTCTCTCCATCTCTCTCTCTGTATTCCCATATCTGTTTGATCTCAAACACACCAGACATGACACCATAACTGCGACAAAAGAGAGATTTATGGACGGATGGACAGATCAATACGAGGTGGCACATAGATGAACAAATTGATAGATGGAGAGACGGCGCGAGACGCGATCGGTGGAAGTAATAGATGAGCCCAGCGCCGAGTCGCTGGACTGTGGCGCAGATGGGCCGTCGGCTCCATGAATATTGCAGCGAATCATTTGAATGAGTTGATGAATGGTACAGTGACACCCCATTGGGCTGAATCTTCTTCACTTCACCCTGCCTCTCGCTTCTCTTGCCTGCTTAGCCATTGTAGGAGAGGCCACCTTAGTGGGACGAGACAAAGGGCGGGAGAAAATGGCTTCTGCCATGCCGCTGAGGTTCGTCTTCATCTTTGTTGCCTCTCCCTTTCTCCTCCACCCCCCCCCCCCCCAACCACCCATTTTTCCACTATCTCTTTCTCCATACTCTCTTTGTGTCTTAATGTTTCTGTCCATCCTCTTCTCACCCCTTTTCCCCTTTCTTTCTTACTTTCTTTCGTTTATTATATCTGGCTTCTCAACTCTTCCCCCCTCTCTCTCTCTCTCTCTCTCTCTCTGTCTGTCTCTCTCTCTCCCCCCTTTCTCTCTGTTTAATGGACTTGCGTATCAGACAGAGGGTAATGCATTCAGACAGGTCTGATGTGATTTAGAGCTGGCAGGCTGTCTCCACCAGCCGTGGCCGAGGCCTCGCTCTGATGCTCGGGGTGCCTCTCGGCTCGCTGCAAACGGATGTTATGGTAACGTGAGAAATCAGAGTGTGAATCATATTGCTGGAGAGGAAGAGATGCTGAGAGCGCCACTGACTGTCAGAATGTGTCGCGGCGACAGAGGTGTTGAGTGGGAAGTAGTCAAAAAAGAACCAGTTTTGGCTTCATCTAAGCATGGCTCTCATAGCTCTTTCACAAAAAAATGGACTGTAAGCACTCGTACCTTTAGTCTCAAGGCCACCCAGAGTATAAACGAGTGGGAAGTTATGAGAAAGAACCATTTTTTGGCGGCTTTCAGAAGTGGCTCTCATATCTGAAGGTTCCCATGCATCCTCATCTGGAGTCTTGGGGCCAAACAGACTCTAAATCATCCCTTTAAGTAGAAAAATGCCTATACAGACATCTTGCCAGAAATTATTTCAATGGACTGGTAGAGACATTTTCCCCTCGTACAGTATACTCCTCCATGCTTCCCGCTCTATCAATCTATTTGGGTGACATTTCATCTTGTATGCCTTCAGTTTTGGCCTTATCCACACACTTATCTTGAGGTGTCCTTGGTTTAACTGTAAATGGTAGTATATGACCTTATTCTAGGGCAAAATGCCAAGAACTCCTCTGAGAATTCTCATTCGTTGCTGAGAGACTAACTTTTAACTGCTGTGATTCTGTTCAACCAGTTGTGTCGAATAGAAAAATAAAGTTTTTAAAAGTCATTTGAAATATAGCCTACCCATCACAGGCAATGAAGACAAATTATTTCATCATTTTGCTTTTTTTCATAGAGTAGGCCTATTCAACAAGACAGAAGCATACTGTAGTTGTTTTTTTCTTTGCTTGTTTGTTTTGTTTGTTTTTTTTTATGCTGGTTGCATAATTCCTGGTGTGGTGTATCTTCACAGAGCAGTCATGCATGAAGGGAGTTAAGCTTTGTGAAAGTTGTCACCTGGCATCCATCTGTTCTCGCTGTAGACACCTCAGTGGATCACAACTGTGCCACATCTCTGCTTGTTGTTTGGCTCAGATGCACAGCAGCATCAGCTCGCTGTCTTAACAAACACTTTGGCTTCTAGAATATTCTGTCTCGGCGGCAGTGTTGCCTTGGCCCTGTGTGTTTGTGTGCATGCGTCTCACTCACATAGAGCCGAAGCTATCAGACTCAATTGTCAGGGCGGGCCTCGTCTCAATGGACTAATTTAAAGCGGAGTTGGCCTTGCTGCTGTTATTCCCAGCAGACATCGAGCAGAGTAGAGCATGACATACAATATAGGCTAGCTGAGAGATATTATGTCATTGTCATGAAGATCCTGACCTATAGAACTGCACACGTCTGTTGATGGTCTACATTTCTGACGTGATGATTTATGACGTGACCCATTATTAAAGGTGTTCACTCAGCTTTGCAGATGGTGGAGACATAAACAGTATCTAGACTATAGCTATAATATTTATCATAGATCATAACTATAGTCTAGTGAGTTGTCTCCAGCACTGCCAATTGGCTATGACATAGAAAGAACTGTCAGTCAGGATTGCCTGAATGAATATTAAAAAGGTAAACCTTAAAATCTGAAGAAAACAACTTATTTTTTTATAGTAAGAAACAGTTTTGGATTAGCATAAATATTTTTTGCATAAGCACAAATGCTGTGAACCACGTAGAGTTTTTTGTAAGTACTTTTTATAATTTTCTCATTTCCATACTTTAATAATGTGAGCAGCTGTAAAGTTCAATAACTCTTGGCATCGATCCAACAAGCTATTCTAATTCCTTGTTCGCACATCTGCTCTTAGCTGCAGTGAAAGCCCATCGATTCCCTTTAACGAGAAACATATTAATGAACCTGTGCCTCACATACGCTGACTACAAGAAAACACAGCTGCAAAGATCATCATTTTTTCACTTTGTGACCACCTCCATCCCCCTCCTCACACACTCACACTCACACATGTAGATAGAAATCTCACATACACACACAACCCATCACCTTTTGTGTGCCTTCAGAACAAATGTCGCTAGCCATAATACATAAGTCATATTGATGGCGGTGCTGACAGTGCTGCTTTGACAGATTTGTGTGAGGAGAGCCTGGTGGTGTTTGGTGGTGTTGCTGTTCCCCTCATATCAACTCGGAGTCGTAAAGGGAGTCAGGGACTGAGAGCGTGACAGTGCCCTCCGAGAAGGCTACTTCTGCGTGGGGGTAATGAAGGTTTATTGGTTCAGAGACGTGAGAAGAGGCCTTGCTTTGGTGGCCGAGTGTGCTGAGATTACACCACGTTCGTGTGCAGCTCAGGGTCTTTGATAGTGCAATAATAGCTCAGAGGAAAAGGAAAAAAATATTGTGTATGTGGGTGGGGAGAAATGTGTTAATACACAAACACAATTAATTCAGTATCTAGCTTTTCTTAGTGTCTTCCTGTTTTTTAATGTATTTGTTTGAACTGGTTGCATCAATTACGTTTTGTAAAGCCTGTCAAAAACAGGTATAGCTATTCTATGGATGTGTTGGTGTGGGTAAAAGTGCTTTTGTGTTTGGGTTTGTGTGTGTCTCTGCGTCTGTTTTGTTGCCAGCGTGGCATTGATGTCTCTCTGTCCTCTAGCTACTGCGGGCACAAGCTGCCTGCTGTGCTGTCCAAATGCCCCTTCAGCTCACCGCTGGGCTTTGGCAACACGTCACGAGCAGGTGAAGCCGCCGCCACTCACAAAGCCTCCCCAGCAATGCCCTAGCACTGCCAGAGCAGATGTGTCTGTGTGTTTCTGTGTCTTTTTTTTTTTGTGTGTGTGTGTGTGTGTGTGTGTGTGTGTGTGTGTGTTTCCTTGCATGTGTGTTTTCTTGGCAAGAAATACTGGCACAAACTACCAGAACACTGTGTAACAACACGCTGCAGTCTGTGCCAGCAGTAGTAGTGTGTGTGTGTGTGTGTGTGTGTGTGTGTGTGTATGTATGGCCGTGCGTGTATGGACGTGCCTGTATTTCAGATTTTAATCCAAATCATGTTTTGTGCCACACTTCCTGAACTCAGTTTCTGTGGGACCTAGCCTGGGGACCCATAGCTCGTCTCACTGGGCTTCACATGGCTTCATTAGGGCGATGTCCAGAGATGAGGGATGGGTGGAGAATGGCAGCCCTGTGGGCAGGGGCATGTTCCTGAGCACAGTATGTTTTAATTAGATCACTAATGGCTAACAGGTATGCAGCTGCCCTAGCTTAGCTTAATGGCACAGAACAAAAATTCATCTTTACATGCTGAAACCCTGATTAAACTCAATAGAGAATGTGCCACTGATGAATTCCTTTTTCACTCTGCTGGGTCTTTTTGGTTTCGCTCTTGAGCCTTCCTCATCACTCCTCTCTGCCTCTGTCAACGCTCTCTATTTCTCATTTTATGCTAATCTGTTTTCCCCCTAAGAGAAGAATTTTATCAAGTGACATCAGGAACAACAAAAAAAAACATACCCTTGAACTGGGAGATAAATCAGTGTTCTACATTCTAACATCCATCCATGTGAAAACACTTCTATTATCAGTCTATTCCTCAGAGGTATCCCTGGTGATCTTAATTAGCAGTCCTGGTGAGAAAGCTTTCTTGCTATATGTAAACATAGCCCTTTATTACATTTTTTTGTTTTGTTGTTTTGTTTTGTTTTTCCCTTTTAATTTCGTCCTCATTCTCTGCATTTTTGTCTGAAAATTGAACTCGCCATGTGAAGTAAGGGCAAGATCAAATGCTTGAATCACTCAGAAGGTCAGCTAAAGATCACAATTTTATTCCCAGTCCCTCACAGTGTACGGCTAACACTCACATCTTTAATTAATGCCGATTGGTCGAAAAGCTTGCTGTCAGCCAATGAAAAGCCTATACTGTTGTACACTACAGTGACTTGTCATCACAAGGCCATAGCCAAAACTTACAGTAACTCCTAGTGTAAGTATGAGCCAATTAGAAGTCGATGCAGCATATTCCACTAACTTAGACTTAAAAGGCGAAGAATTCAGTGTTGCATCTTTTGACTTAGAATGGGGCACGGCCTGGCTCTTGCTATGAATAGACTTTTGAGGTTTAATTGCGTCTCCAAAAGATCTCAGGCACAGCTCAGTCACAATAATGAAGTGGTTGGCTCTCTATACAGTGCGTTCAATAAACATTAGTTGATCTTGCACACACTATTGAACCAACATTGGCATTGGGCTTGATGTCAGAATTTGTGCTCAGGATATCACCTTATAGGGACAGGAGGGGAACTGGCAATAGAGTAACATGCTATTAAATGAATCCCCTACAGCCTGACTTGTGGAGACTGATCGATGGCGATATCGACTGAACAATGTACTTGACACCCGGCCTGTGGTCAGAGATGTGTGGTCATGGTGTTTGTGATAATGTACCCACAACATTTGGCTCATTTGCTTTGTGATTCTACAATTTCTAGAAACACTGAACACTCTTAGAATTGAAGGATACACAAGGCTCTTTTTAAGGTTCCTCACTTCGCCACACTGGCGGAACCCTTTAGGGAACATCCAGGAACATTTAGGAACAGGAACATAGTTATCTGAGGATCTTGAAGTATCTTATCAGGTTCCTTGAGGAACCCTTCTTTTTCTCAAGGAACCTGATAACATACTTCAAGATTCTCAGAGAATTCTGTTCCTGTTCCTAAAGGTTCCTGGAGATTCCCTAAAGGGTTCCGCCAGTGTGGCAAAGTGAGGAACTTTTTTAAAAAGCCTTTTAAGAGTGAATACTATAAATACTGTTTTAGTAAGGCATGAAACTGGTGATGCTGTGAATGGTGATAGTCCTGACAGCAGCTCTGTCCTGAATTGTATCCAACTATGGTAACAGTTTTAATACATTCAGCTCCTGCTGATAGAAATCTTCGCCAGGCTTTCAAGGTCTGCTTTCCCTTCACCTCTGTCACTAAAGATGAGTTGTCGGGTGTTGCCCTCTTTAGAGATTGCATCCTAATTAAAATTTTAAATGCACCTAAGAAGATTACTTTGTGTGTGTGTTCTGTAGGAAATCACGTTATGCATAAAACGCATCCTAAAGAGAACAGGCAATATGTTCTGGGTGAGTGGTTTGGTATTTATCTAGACGTTTCCTCATCTAAAGACTTCCCTTCATTTAGCACCTTATTTAGTGGGCTGACAGGCTTTCAGAGGCTTAATTAAATCTACCTAGACCTCCATAGCCTGTGACTTAAGAGGTGGGTCCTCAACCTAATCTTGGGAAGACGGCCTAAAAAAGTCCAACACTCAACTCCCTTGTGATAGTTTGGATACACACGTGGACTTTAATTGGTTAAAAAAAAAGAAAACAAACACACACACACACACACACACACGAATACACACATGCGGGGCCTTCAATCTGCTGTGAGCTACAGTAATTACGCATCAGGTTGATTACAACAGCGGCCATCCACTCTTTCTCCTAGGCTGCCAAGGCAGAGCAACCTCAACATTGCTTATTTAAAAGGCCGTTTGTTTTGGCCCCTGTGTGCCTTCCTGTTGGCTGTGTGAGGCCACGTAGCATGCAGAATGGGCCATTTATTATTGAATGGCAAAGAGTCTGACTGGAGCAAAGAAGAAGCAGGCCTTTTTTTCAGTTGTGCAGCTTAGCACACGGAACTCGCAAGGCAGAGTTTCCTGAATGTGACATAAACTTTTTAAACAAGCTTGTTCTCTCTCGTTCGTCCTTGCCCTTGCTGCCTGTCTATGGAAGAAAGGAAGGAAAAAAAAAGAGAGAAACTTTCTCAATCTGACTCGGTGTTCCTTTTTGACCCGATGCTAGGTGTCGTCTTTAATGAGCGCCGAAGCCTAGAGTTGTGTATGCGCTACTGCCGCTGTTGGGCTGAGCTCAATTAGTCTCAGGTGGAGGCGTGCTGCTGCTGCTGCTGCTGACGCCAGTTCCCAGCCTTACACAATGTCATGTTCCCGCTTTTATTCTCCATCTCGCTCTGCCTTCGTCTCTCGTTATCTCTTTTTGGAGCCTTTCTCAGCTTTCAGTGTGTATCATGCACCGCACGCTTTCTCTATCTCTCTCTCTCTCTCTCTCTCTCTCACACTTTTTCTCTCCCTCCATCTTTTTTGCTCTCACCTTAGACAGGCTTTCATCCTCTGCCCGCACTTTTGGCCTGAGCACTGCTCACAAATGGCCCATTGGCAGTGCGCCAGCCTGAAGCTACTTAAGGGTGTCCTTGTTAAACAACAGTAATGATTTTTTTTTTTTTTTTAACAAAGACTCACTGATGGAGAACCACAGGCTCAGGCCATGTGGGCAGACAGAGGGGGCTGTGTTACCATCGGAGAGTGGCACAACACAGCCAGGTCCACTGCAGTACTGTTGAGGCTGTTGCTGGCAAGCTGAACTGAAAGAGACCCGTGTCTTGCTGGTCACCAACTCACACTTGCAGTGCACAGGATGAGATGGAAGAGAAAGGTACATGGTGCCACAGGTAAACTCTCCAAAACATACGGCACCCCACCCCCCGTGCTGTGTTACAACAAATACTGTCCCATTGACCGTCTTTTCTCCCTCTAGTGGACATATTGGCCACTTCTGTGTATGTGAATTATTTCTCCTTGTGGACTTGTTGGTACCTTACCATCTCATATTTATTTTGATCCATATCCAACTGTTAGCTCTATCCCCCATTCTCCCGCCCTCCTCTTTGTTGTCTTCTCTATCCCTCCTTTCTTCCCTGTTCTCTCCTCTCATCCCTCCATCCCCTCTGTCCTCTTTTGCCTGAGGAGAGAGAGAGCTAACCCAGGCCTGTTTGCCTCCTGATCCCCCCCGCCTGCTGCCTGTCTGAAGGTGACTGTGCCGGGGACTGTCCTCTCAGCTCAGGCCCAGGCCGGCTGGAGGCGGCAGGTGGCTGGGAGGCAGAATCAACGAGCAGAGGGCCTGAGTGTGCTTACCCAAGTGTATGTGTGTGTGTGTGTGTGTGTGTGTGTGTGTGTGTGTGTGTAGGCCAGGCTGGGCCAGACTCCTCTGCCAGACAGCAGCAGTAATCGCAGTGCTCAGGGCAGGAGCGGCATGTATCTAGGACAACATGAGTGGGCACCCCTTGTACGGAGAGAGGGTGGAGGGGGAGCGGAATTTGATTTATAAACCCACAAACCTCCCCATACCTGCCACTAGGACACTGTCAGGCTGTCTGAACCCTGTGAACTGTGTACAACTGCCGCAGAGACTGAGAAATTGTTGGTATGGGTTATGTCCCTCTGTACCAGAACAAACTGGATTAAAAAAATACTGTATGATTAAAACTGGAACGTTTGAATAGCATTGCCCCAGTAACTCATATTCCCCTTTGTTTTGTAACATGGCTCTCAAACAATAGCTGAAAGTGATCTGAGCACAGACAAGGTTTGATTCGGTCTGACGAATTTACAGTATGGCCTCGGCACACTGGCCCAGGCTTAGGCCTGCCCTGGTCACCTCCCACCAGAGGGGTTTCTGTGCAGGTCTCCCATGAGGAGTTTGAAAGGGCTCATGATGGGGATTCTCACAGGGCACATCCTGGCTTATGTAAGTCACTCACGTCTATATATAGAATCTGCCTCGCCCACCGTCTCTGTTTGAATCTCGCACAGATTTACATTCTAAAGGCAGCACTGTACCGCCGCCCTCGCTCTTCATTGTGTCCTCTTTCTTCATCAGATAAGCCCATTCCTCCGCGCTGTGAGGCTGGAGACGAATACTGAATCACACTGCAAAAGCTTGTGCAGTGCACATGGCAACGCACCTAGCATTTATGTCTTTGCTTCTGCCCAAATTAGCCATATAATCAGATTCTTTTCTTTGTATTTCTATAAATCGCTCTCCATTCAACCTTAGCTTGGAGGGTCAGCCAATCAGCAATGCAGGTCGCTCAGCTGTGGTTATTTTTAACCTGAGGGTACCACATATAGCCCACCTGTGCTCCATCCCAATCTGAGGTGAATTAATATTGCACAGGACAAGGATAAATTACAGCCTGGGCCCCGGCAGGGTTTAGATGGTCATTAGCTGGAAGTAAAGGTCCTTTGATTACATCCCGAGGAGCAATGACAAATAGGCTAGGGTACAGTGTGTCTCCACCGGGAGTCTGGCTGCTAGTGCCTTTGAAGAACACAAAGAATCATGACTGCAAGTCAGTACGCACGTGGGGCAGACCCACATCGATTTGTGCCGGGAAAGCGAAGGATGTATGCAGTAGGTGGTGGTGGTGGGGCTCACCAAGGCTTCTCCGCAGGGGAAGGGATTCGTGACGCGCTCGGAATGCTGACACATTTCACTTAATGAAGAATCAAGCCCTGTCGACTCCCCTACGTCAAAGCCCCCCACCGCGGATTGAGCGCCACACAACAAATATAAATGCAGTCATTAGAGGAGGGCGTACATGTCTGTCACAAGAGGAGTAAACATAGGTGTGTGTGTGTATGTGTGCTTGTGTTGGATGATGGGTAAAACTAGGGGTCTCACTCTCACAAGGCAACCACTCAGCACTTGGCAAGCACATCCTGTTCTCATTAAGATGGCTGCCTGACAGAGAGAACTCTGAGCTCATTAGAATAGATGCACTCAGAAACTACTTTTTTTTTTCTCCCTCTTTCTTTCTCTTTTTTTGTCAGAGCTTTGTGCACTGATGCATAGAGACTTTAAGCAGTAGTTAACGGTGGGACAGAGTGAGTGAGTAATCCTCACACAGATAGTAGAGTAATCACCGTCAATGTGTGCTTCACACTCTGTGCTTTCAATCTCCTCTTTCACCATGGTGGTATCAGAGGTGAAGCAGATATTTGCTGTGTTGCCGGGCATGTCTATCTGGTCTAACGTGCTGGCAGAAGTCGGCACACACGCACACACACATACACAAACGTGAAACGTATGAGTGCGTGACTGTGATGTTGATATTTAATTAAGATACGGCCAAGCGCTTTCGGTGTCCCAGACACTTCTCTGATACGTCCAAACTAACGCCCCTCAGGTGATAAAAAAAAAAAGAACATTGACTACCCACACACAAACACACCTTGTCTTCCCAAATACTTTTTAATGAAACATTCGTTTTAATCAGTTGGGGAAACTTGGGGAAAAAAAAAAAAAGAACAGAAAAAAATAAAATAAATAGAAGTGTGTGGGGCTGTTTCTGAATAATCTCATTTGCTGTTTCAGGGAGAGCTACAGCGCCTCTTTATTTTTTTCTCTCCTTCTTTATTTATTTGGCAGAGTGAGGGGCTTGATTGCGAAGTGCGGCTAATTAATATGGCTGACCGATGAGCTCTCAGGCTGAGGGGAATGAATGGCGCAGCTGGGTCTGATTAGGCGCCAGGGCCAAGTGGAGGCTGCAGGCTCGGAGGCCGATTGACAAAGTGGCACAGGAGAGCAGGATGAAGCGAGAGAGGGTGTGGAGGGGTCGTAGAGGGGATTGGGAGTGGGAGAAGGGCAAGGGGGCTTGAGAGATTTTTGATGGGGATCCATTTCAGAGTCTATACGCTTCATCAAGAGTCCTCCCCTTGTTAGGAGATGTCGGATCCATTGGGGGGAAAGTTGGACTCGCACAAGATATTGGAGCTTTGATTCAGCTCCTCTTGTTATGTGACTCTTTCCCTTTCATCTCTCTCTCTCTCTCTCTCTCTCTCTTTCTCTCTCTCTCTGTTTATCTCTCTCTCTTTTTCTCCCTCTCAAATCTCTAAGTTCTCCTAAATGCATGTTTGCTCTTTGATCACTTCAACAGGCATTTCTAGAAGCTCTTATTGTCAAGCAGATGGATGAAAAGGGCTGTGTTCCTTAACAGGGTAGACATCTAGTTATGGCAATTACTGTATTTGTCTTGCAGAGACTTAATCTGTTGCTTGGCCCCAGACTTAATTGGGTCAAAAAGTCATTACTCAGGAAGCTGTTGAAAAACATTGACTTTAATCAGGTTGCTACTGTATGTGTGTTTGAGTGTCTCTGACACACTATCATTCCCTGTCATATATCTCAGACAGGTTTAGTAACTTTGGGATAGATGTGGGGCAAGTACTGATGACATTGCATTTGCCTTTGCGAGCTCTCAGAAACTGTGGGCCATTCCCCATTCTTTTATGTCCTGTTTACAAAACCTGAAGCTCATCTCGTAGTTTGTGATTGTCCTCTGCCTCTCTCGATTTATCTGTGCTGTGTCCACATTCTGCTTGCGTAGGTTGTTGAAATGAAATAAAGCACGGACGACATGAAACTTTTATTGATCGGAAACAATTGTGTGATGTGAATGTCATCAAGCAGAGAAATAATGCCGGACAGTAATTCCACTCTCCACACTTAAAGGAGAAAATTGATTTGTGCTGCTATTAACAACTTCAGAGTTAAACAGGCATCGACATCCATGATTTGAGCAAAAGTAAAACATTACTCGGCAAACAAAACAAAATTTTGCCTTTGATATGATACAACTATGTGGTGCTTTAATACTAATTGCATTTTTTCTGAATGCTTCCCTATCTCATACATTTGACCACTCTCTGGATTACACCAGCTTTTAAAAAGGAAGAAAAGTTGAAGCTCATAACAGACACCCGCAGCCATTATACATGCAACAGAATATCTAATCAGTCATGGTTAATGCTTCTCCATCCATTTGTTCGCTCCCGCACTACTGAGCCGTCCATAAATGCATATTCACTGTGCAAGTGAGACAAGCGCAACCTGGCAGTCGGAGGCGCAAAACGGAGGGAAATTCTTTGTAAATATCATGCCATGTTTTAAGGTGGAATTCGCAATATTTACATCAAAAACACGCACAAAAGCCTATGTACATCTTGCCCTCTGTGTGTTAGACAACCCCTTTCTCAGGTGCTGTGGCAGTACAGTATGAACTATGGTTAGTGCGCTATTGATTGCAGCCATAGCTTGAGCAGTTGGCTTTTTAAATGCTAGCCTATGAGCTGTAGCGAGTTTTGATGTGACTTTTCAAGAACGAGGCTTGAAGTCACTTTGTTCTGGTAAGGAGGATGAATGAAATGTCTCAGCTGAGTTGTGCAGTGATTCATTGTTTCAGATGAAAGGATCAATTGCCCGAGCTGAGATATTGTCAGCAGTCGTCTTTGTTGTGTGTGGTCTGTTGTCTTGGTGACTGTGGGAAGCAAGAGGTTTGTGTGTGTGTGTCTGTTTGTGTGTCTGTGTGTGTGTGTGTGTGTGTGCTTGTAAGTGTGTGTGATTGTTTGTTTGCGTGTGTTTGTCTGTGTGTCTGTGTCTGTGTGCCCTCGGACTGGCCTTCTGTTCTATCTCCACCTCGCAGGGACAGGCTGTCATTCCCCTGGGCTTTATCAGACAGAGGACACATGCTGAAGTTTCTTTGGGATGCTTCCCAATGAAAGCCCACTAAATGAGCCAACACACACATACACACTGACACTCTCTCGCTCTCTCTCTCACAAACTCTCTCTCTCTCACACACACACACACACACACACACACACACACACACACACAGAGAGACACAATCTCACTCACTCACTGTCTCATACACACTCACACACACATGCTTTGGCACAGCCACCACCCAGCTGTTTGAAAGCTTGAAAGCCTTTCACTTCTCTTATCTCTCTTCTGTTTACCTAAGATTCCCCTCTTAGCGCCATCTCCAGGGTTAAAGCTGTGTACATGGCTGTGTGTGTGTGTGTGTGTGTGTGTGTGTGTGTGTGTGTACACGTGTATGTTTGTGTGTGTGTGTGTGTGTGCACGTAAATGTGTGCGTATTCCCGACAGCAAAGTGGCACTCTGTAATGTCCCATGGTGAATGGATATGGCTGGGTTCCTGCCCCCCATCCCCACCCCTACTAAGCCACGGATTTGCTGACTCACCGAATTCATTAACTTATTAAAGGCAAAGTGAAATGCCCTTGTTGGTGGAGTGCGGTAATCAGTAGTGGGAGCGGCCTGCCGACAGGATCGCAGGGACCAGCCTGTCCCATTAGGATGCAGGATGACTTTTCCTCCCCGTCTCTTTGTCAGGCATTGGGTAATAGACTTACAACGGCTGTCAACAACCGAGTTTGATTTTTTTGTCTCCTAATTTGTTTACCCCCCAACCCCAAAACAAACACATAAACACACACACGAGCACACAAATTTAATTTCCATCACTACCACAATAAAGCAAAGTCCAACAGTGTTGGAGAATGTTGTTAGTTATCTTAAAAATAACATTTCCCAACAGTTAATACACACCCTGTGAGTCTGTTCAGATTTACAAGCTCTGAAAAAAAAAAAAACTCTCCTTCTCTCCAAGGCGTTTGGGAACTTGCCGGCAGTAGTTTAGGAGGTGATAGATTGATGGTGCGGGGCCCATCACCGCGGCGGTAACAGTGGTGCAGTCGCACAGAGCAGCGCAGCTGGAGCGGCGCCATAAAGCCCAGCCGGGCGCCACCCCAACACAGACATTGGGTTACTACAGATGAACAACCCCAGGCCCAACGCAATCTGTTATAGCCCAGAATACATTCAATAAATTATACACCACTTCCGTAATTAGTCTTTATATATACATACATATATATATATATATACAGTATATATATATATGTATGTATATATATATATATATATATATATATATAAAGCTTGTTGCGAACTCAGAAAGGTGCCTTGTCACCATGTTCCCTTACTACATGCTTCCTTTGCCAACTCTGCAAAAGTAAATAATGTCTTTAAAATGGAGGGGACGTATCAGAGAGGATCCATCTCTTACTCTCTCTGTCACTTACTCGAATTCTCTCCCTCCATCTCTCTCTTTTAGTCATTCTACTTCTGTCTCTCCCTCTGTCTTTCTCTCTCTTTCTTTGACTGCCTTTACCTTCCCTCTCCTCCATCTCTTCATCAGGCTTATCTCCAGTCCCCTCACGTTCAGCTCCTGTCATTATCGACTCACCTCTCAGAGCAGAGCTAAACCCTGTGCCTATTCAATGCTTCAGCAGTCATCATCACACACACACGCTCACACACACACACACACACACACACACACACACACACACACACACACACACACACACACACACACAGGGGAGGGGATGAAAGATAGATCTGAGTAAATACTAAATGCCAGTCACCATCCCAGCTACACAGGTCACATCCTGAATATCCTACTTATATATTCTGTGATGCTCCCAGGAGTTTTAATCGACAACTAAAAAGTTAACTACACCACAGTTTGCCCAATTAAGGGGTTGTGTGTGTGTGACACAGAGTAGGCTACATGGTTAGCAACACAGAAGCATCCCATGGGACAGCAGGGTTCTCTCATCTTCTGTCTTCAGACTATACAGGCCTCGCTCACATTTGTTCTGCTTCAGATTTCAAATCTCATCAGTGGCAGAAATTCTCACATGAGACAATAATTGTGGGGTGCCACAAGAGTAGCATAGTAGCAGAGTAGATAGATACAATGTTTATTTCATTTGCTTGGTTAAAGCGAAATCTTAACCTAAATAAAAATACATTATGAAATCTGTTTTTTTTTTTTTCAGTCTTTTTTGTATTCTTCTTTTCAATAGTGGAAAGAGAGGAGAGCAAAGAGCAGAGGAGAGAGAAAGGGGGAGATGGAGTGAGATGAGAGCAAGGCCAAGTCCCTGGTGATCTGCCATTTACGCTGGGAATAATCATGATAAACACACACACACACACACACACACACACACACACACGGCAAATGTCTCATGGACAAAGGTGCACACAAAACACAAGCATGTGTATGTGCACACACACACATATACACACACACAGCAGGGCACCAGAGCAACCTTTCAACTGAATCCAGACTCAACGGTGTACACACAGCAGCACCTACTGGCCAGGTCTAGGTTGATGGTCATTAAGACAAAAGACAGAAAAAAAATGTCTGTTTTACGATTGAGACAGATCTAGTCTGACTGAAGATCATTAGCATGCTGCTAATGGGGCTATAGCATGGCACTCAAGAAAATGATCAGATTTCCCTCAACTAGACATACAGACGCAAACAAAGATAGGACTATGGCACAGAATGGTACAAAACATTTTCAGGCATTTATTTTTACATTTTTACAAATTGAGAAATACTGTGTTTTTTTTAAATATGCTAAAACTTTTGTGCCCTTTCTCATATGCTGTTAAAGGTGAGGTCTCTTCAGACAGAAGAGATGGATTTAAGAACAGTGGAATGTTCTCTTACCTGCTCTCTATCATACTAGATATGACAAATGTGGCAGGGGATGGGGCAGGACATGTAATAGATAACTAAATAAATAAACAATAAAACATGCATTTATTTGTTTGCTTGTTTATTTATTTATTTACTACACATATTCACCAATAACTAGCAGCTTATTCACATGCAAATTAGTAGAGTTTACAAGTCACTTATTGATACCCTATTCTCCTTCAGTGATATTTACAAAAGATGATCTATTCAAAAGCAAGGCGAGGCAAGTTTATTTATGTGGCGTATTTCACTCACAGAGGCAGTTCAGTGCTTTACAAAGTTAAAGGTAAAGAACAGTGAATAACAGAAAACAAAATGACATAAATGATTGAAAAATAAAAAACATAATTTTAGAGAATGAAGCAGCTGTAGACCACTAATAAACCACTTTTCTTCAGAAAAGATCGGAGCTCAAACCCACGTCAAATAAATTCTGTGCATGTTACGCACGTGTTTAACACCTAAACACAAAGACCGCCAATCTCTCTTTTCCAAGAGCGGATTTCGCATCAAACTTCACTGACCAAGTCAATGTCAGTGGAAAACAGTCAGCACAGCTAGGTCTTCTGACAGTAAGTAGTGCAATTATGGGTTTTAATGTTAGGCCAACTGAATACAAACCAATCACAAAAAAACGCAAAATTACAAGTGCCTAATAGTATCCGAATAAGTCCTAACTACGTCTTTTTTATTGAAAATAAGTGTTCCTGTTGTGCTACCACCTTGTAAGCCCCTTACTGAGCAATGC